>JARHVA010000025.1:6370000-6507500 GCA_037957365.1 Torreya grandis | reverse complement strand
TTTAAATTGATACAAACATACTTTGAATAATCATGATAAAATAACCTAGTTTATTTAAAGCTATCTATTCTCCTTAAATTTCCTTGTATTTTCTACCACCATTTTTTATTTTTCTCCAATGAGATCACCCAATTGAGAATATTAAGGAATTATGCATATTCTAACAAGTAATTATTATATATTTTATAGAAAGTTTGTTTATACACAAATACTATATAATTTTTATTGATTGTAAGAACTAGAAATATTTATTCAAACACACCCGGACACTACATATTGTTAACATTCTACTTTTTTTAGAAAATTGTCAAATGTTGATACCTTGAAGGATCTCCCTAAAAAAATCATTCTACAAGTCAACGACTATTTTTTGTCCCAACCCCTTGATTATTAAGGCCTTATATTTTGGTGTCGAATTTGCTTCAATGAATGCCATTTGACCAAATAATACAATAAGCTTAGAGGAAAGAAGCAAACCTCCTAGAGGATAGACTACTGCCTTGGCCACCTCATGGTAAATGCCCTTGAATCTGATAGTTGATATTCAAAATCATCTTTAGATAAGTCTAAGCCTTATAATAAAAAGGACCCTACAAGCTCTCTACCACAAAGGGTGACTCTAAGGTCGATTCATTAACTCCATTTGAGTGGGATTTCAATTCACTTTTAGAAATCCTCACTTTCTCAAAGGAGGATGATCTAAGGATAGAGGTCTTAAGAGCAAAATAAATGGATATGGTTTCTATGGAAGATAAATGGCAGCCCTTTAAATGAATTAAAAACTCCATAACACATGAACTTTAAATTATATAAGATATGGGAAATTAGACCAAAGTTGAGAAAAGTAAAAATAGCATAGGATTAGAGGCCCAATCTTCTAGTATGACCCTCTAGTAAGGAGGACCTAAGTAAGGCATAAATATGGATTGACCTTCAACCCAGTGGGGAATTTTTTTATAGATGACATACGAACCATTGGAATAAATTTTATAGATGTGTGCTTGGAAGTAACAACTTTTTTTTTGTTTTAGGTTGGTTCTATTATATGGTCATGCTTGGCCTCATTTTTTTGACCTATTATTTTCATGTGGTTATTTGGCCTACTTCATTTCTTCTAGAATAGGAATCCCACTTGAGCGTGAATGTAATATCTTTCTCTCCTTGTCTAAATTTTAGGATATTAAAAACTTGTGATTATTCACCCTATCAAATAAAAGAACCATGGTGAAAATAGATCCCACAATCATGAACCATTTTCCAACTATATATAATCTCAAAAATTAAACATAAGAAGTAATATAAAAAATGAGACCCACCAAATCAAGGTAGTGCAAGATCCACCAGTAATGTATATATAACATCATTAATGAAGATAAAAATAATATATTATTATTATAAAGAAAATACATGTAATTTATTGATAAAAATCCTACTTTTAAAAAATCATTTATATGTAAATAATTTTAATATGATTTACAATTACCAAAGCTATTTAATTGAAAAGGTTCTATTGTATAGATAAAACCCAAATTAAAATTTCCATTACATCTCACACAAGAACAAAAATTGAAAATCAAAAAATTACAGTCAATTTAAAATAATGAAAAAAATATTGGAAAATATAATACTATAAATAAAGTTTAAATTTACAGGGATTTTTTACATTGGATAGACCCAAGGGATTTTGATTTTCATGGTTACACATGATCAACAATTAATTTTTCCTGACTACACAAAATCTTATTCACTCTTGGGGTTAAATTATCAAAAGAGTGATTGTTAAAACAACCAAGTGATTTAAGTGATTTTTGAGTATAAATTGATTTATAGAAGCATGTTAAACAAGCTTTATTGGGTAATTAATACTAGTGGATGTTTTTCAAAGTGGGGTAAAGTGTAATGTCCTAAAATGTCAAGATGGACTTTAGTCTATGTTAAGTACTTTCGACATTGAATAATATCTATACATAATTAAGTTTTATTATATCAAATGATATTGGTTATCTCATCGACTTATGGATCATAAATTCCTTATTTAGTTACATAGAGTATTTCATATCTCATATATTATAGTCCCTTATCCCATTAACTAGATTATATCCTATGGTCCCAATAGTCTATTAGGAATAAACTATATAGTCTATATAGTGGTAATTTTGTGCCCACCTTAGCTAATTGGTTGGACTTTTCATTTTATAATTTTATTAATTTTAACCATTGGAAGACAACAAGGTGCCAATATTAGGATATATGAAATTCAAATTCACTTATAAATAAAAGGGTCATTCACATATGATCATTCTCTAGATATCATCTATTATGAATTATAATTATCGTATATTGTAAAGTTATTCGTATTATTAAATTTACTACTTTCAGACATTTTTATTTATCACATTGTTACCTAATATACTAAAAACATCCTATTGAATACATGATCCTAAATTCACATTATTTTCATTATAATATAGGGCAGAAAGATTCAGATATTTCTGATCCATAGGTGTTATAATGTGAGATCTGAGGTTAGTAAAATGAAATAAAATATGATGCCAACAAAACTTAAAAGTAATATTCCAATTTTGGATATTTTAGATCCAAGGATTTATCCAAATATAATTTGGAACATATTCTATCGTATTATATTTATCCTTGGCTCAAAAATTCATGTTTGTAATCATTTTGTCTTCAATTTTATATTTTAAAATCATGTTTTAATAATAAGTATTATACAACATTCTACACATAGATATACCACTTCTATAATTTTGTAATTTTATTATATATATTTCATTTATTATATGTTATGACAATTAATCTAATTAGTTACACATTTATTTAAATGCATCTAACATAATAAAAATAAAGATGTTTTGATTGATAAAAAAATATAATTTTGTGTCAAGTTTGAAACCAAGTTAGAATTTAAAATAAGTTAGCAAGATTGTTGCAAATGGACGTGAAAATGTAAACTCTAGTTTTTGTATGTTCTTATTTGTTTTTTTTTAAATAAAAAAATAGAAGTCTAAACTTATTTCAAAAAAGATTTTATATATTAAAACATAAAAATGTGTGAAGCACAAATTTGAGGTTAACTATCTTTAAAAATATTATTTTGTATGTATTTGTTTTTTTAGAGAAAATATATATATTCTCTAATTTTAAAAGGTGAGGTGGATATCTTAAAAGTTGTTAAAAATGTAAGTATTAAATAAATAATAATAATAAAAAGTGAAGTGAATATCTAAAAAGTTGTTAAAAATGAAAATATTAAATTTAAAAAAAGTTTTTTTTTTTTTTTTTTTTTAACTAACACTTAACAAATTATACATATATATATATATATATATATATATATATATATATATATATACTCTTTAATGAACTACAAGATAAATAATTCTACATATGAACAGTTAATCTGATATTCATATAAATATAAATTTTAGAATTAATTCTACACATGAAAAGTTAATCTCATATTTATATAAATAAAAAATTTAGAAAAAAATAATCCAATCATAAATAAATAAATAAAAATAATATTTTATAATAAGGGAAGGAATATTCTTATGGTTACTTTAAATTTTTAAAGAGAGATTTTAATTTAAAATTAATTAGAAGAAAATCAAATGAATATTGAAGAAGAAAAAAACCAGCCAAATTTAAAATATTGGAACAAAATCAAATCAACACTCCACATTTGAACGGTAACTTAAGATGTTTTGCGCTTTAAGACTTTGAAGAAAACAATAAAACCTAAAATTAGAGGCCACATAGAATCTGTAATTAGAGTACGCGAAGAAATGACGCTCAAATTGAAGATGCATGATAAGTTCGTAGCTCTCTAGACATTAGAATTCGGTGAATGTGGCACTTCTTGTTTAACAGATATATGCCCAATTGTTGGCCATGAGAAAGGGTGTGGTGCACTTAGCTGCTTCTTTGACTTTCTGCACTTGTTTAGCCAAAGACGCGAGAAGGATAACGCTAACGGCTTCCGGTTCATCTTGCATCCTCAACTTGGTTTTCGTCCACTTTTGGTTATCTCCTCTTCAACTCAGGCAACTTCCAATATTTTTTAAATCTACTAATGACAGATTTTCAACTTGCAATACACGATCTCTTTTTAATTTTCATTTTTGTATAGAGTCATAGACGAAGGTACTGATACATCCTCAGCGACCATCAGTGGGCACTGGAGGCTCTACTGCAGCCTCATCATGCATCCTCAACTTGGCTTCCGTCAACTTTTGGTTATCTCTTCTTCAACTCTGGCAACTTCCAATACTTTATAAACCTAATAATGACAGATTTTTTACTTACAGTACACGATCTCTTTTTAATTTTCATTTTTGCAGAGAGTCTTAGACGAAGTTACTGATACATCCTCAGCGACCATCGAGTGGGCACTGGAGGCTCTACTGCAGCCTCATCATGCATCCTCAACTTGACTTTCGTCCACTTTTGCTTATCTCCTCTTCAACTCTGGCAACTTTCAATCCTTTTAAAATCTACTAATGACAGATTTTCAACTTGCAGTACACGATCTCTTTTTTATTTATTTTTTTGCAGAGCTTCATAGACGCAGGTACGGATACATCCTCAGCGACCATCGTGTGGGCACGGATAGCTCCAGGAGATTTTGTTCAAAGCCCTGTAAGAGCTCGAAACGCATATTGGACGCGCCCGATTATTAGAGGATTCAGATCTGCACAAGCTTAAATATCTACAAGCAATTGTGAAAGAAACGTTTAAGTTAAATCCAGCGGTACTTGCACTGTTTGAGGGTATCATGTCCCTGCCGGAACCCGACTGCTAGTGAATGTGTACGCAAGTCACAATCACTGAAGTGTGAGAGCGGCCGACGGAATAACCGGATTCTCTCTATTAGACCGTGCCTTCCCCTGCATCTCTATTGATATGTGTATGTGGGTCCTCCTGTCTTGTTACGTAAAAGCTACCGTTAAACAATGCACTATTATATGCACAGAATAGGTTTTGAATGAAAATACGAATCTAATTCATGTTTAAATTACCAGAAATTTGTTTCAATAATTTCCTTATTTATATCGTTTGTAGCACATATATGATTTTTGCATTGATGGATATGTGCTCTTCACCTTTATAACTAGGAAAAATTAACAGCAACGTAGAATGATATTAAGTGGACTAAGCGGAGATGCTTTTCTTTCCTTCTACTTTTTTCTATACTTTTTTGTTGGCTATTTTTTTTAATAGTTTTTAAGTTTTAAAATAAATTTATATAGTTGAGTCGGATTATTATTCAGTACATTTGGTGGCATTAGTAATAACCCCTTATATTGGTGGTTTTCACTTCCGCATGTGCATTGTTCGATACGAGTTTAGTTGGCAGGGCTCTTCTACTCCAGATGATAAACAAGCTATATCATTCGCCACTAAAGCACCACATCAACTCTCCCACACATCACAAGCGATGACCACTATATATCCCTCATAGCCGATGTCTATGTCAGCTAAGCGGTCATAACCTTGCTCTGGACAGATACCCTTAAACATTAAGGTGGATCTGGTATCCATTGATCAAAAAATTGTGCTCAATCTATCTGGCAGTCCCTCTTCTTTGAAATACAGAGAATATTTTCAATAAAAGCGACATCATTTCTAAATGAGTGACTTCTTGCATGGTAACCGAACAAAGCTTGCCTTCACTAATTTTTTTTCATCCCTCAAGGACCTTGAAGATATAAATAACATGAACTAGGATATTTCCCCATGATATTTTACTCTTGGAACACTTGTAGCCTTATTGAACTAAGTGTAGATAAATGGTCAATGATACTTGTCAGAACATTTGTAATATCAAACTGTTTTATTTTTAATATGTGAAATGTTCTTTTTGTCATCTATAGTCTATTGCTTGAATGAATTTTCCAAGTGCTCTTATCAGGTGTCCAATCATGAGCCTTGTTGTGGAGGAAGGGTCATACTATTAGTGATAGGACTTTCACACAATAATTTTATTGGAGCTTTGACTCTACCCATAGGGAGGTGTAGACCATTTTTTAGTTTTATGAATAGATCCTTAGTTTGGCCAAATTATAGGCTTCCGATGATGTGGTTGAAAGACCCATACTAGATTGAGGTAGTTGACAAACTCTCTTCACAAAGCTCACTTGTTGTTTTATAGAAATTCAACATGTTGGAAACTAATGAAGACAAAGAAGGTCTTCTTCCTTTGTGTTTTGTGAAAGGGGGATGGAATTATGGTTTTACATGCATAATAATGCTGGTCTCTATGATCCAAACCAACATAGGAGAAAGAACAATGTTGCTTCATGGTTTAATTTCTCTAGTTTTAGAGAAGATATAGGTTGTGTGGTTAAAAGGCTACATCAAGACTTAGTCATGGAGTAAGACTTTTTATCCTTCTTTACTTGCAACACTTGCCCAATTGAGGTTATTGATGATATCATTCCATAGGATTATCAACCTCTTTGATTTTCTATTCAATGGAGTTCCTCTAGAACTAGATCAACCAAAACTCAGTTTGATCTAAATATTACTCATCTTTAGCATGAGATAACTCATGCTAATATCAAATAGATTTAGAAATTAGATCCCACGCCCTCAAGATTCATAGGATGGACTGAATGGTCGACCTATCCTATTACTTGGAATACTAGTTTTTTATGATTATATGGTAAGAAAGAATCTATTTTTAGACAACCCACTCAGAAGACATTATACCATGAATTACATAAGATTTCACATGAACATTTAAACTCTCCACTTAATTTAAGTTTATAATCTGACGCTCCTCAGTGGAGACACAAACCCAATATTCAAGAAGCTTATAAGGCATGGTGAGTTCAATGCAAATCTAGAATGCATTGGTTAATAGTGGGGTATAGAGTTTACAAAGAATTACTTTCCCTTCTTCACTCCAGATAAGGTTCTAACATAATTCAATCCACTCAAATCTTTACAAAGTCTATTCTTTTTTTTTTGTCCAACTGTCTCAGAGCCCACATCAATAAGGGTAATATCAAATTCATCTTGAAGGTTAGAGGTACCATGATTATTACATATTAGAGATAAATAAAATTTGTAAATGTATTGTGTAAAATTGTTGTTAAATCCCTTATCCTGCATCAATATTATAAGTGAGAAATGATCTTAATCCAACACACGTATATTCTAGACAATTTTATTACAATATGAAAAGGTACAAAATAACATAGATTCTTTGGTAAAAAATACATGTAAGTAAAGATTGATTTTGAGAAGGACTACGATAGGATTGTGTGGCTATTCATCATACTTTTAAGCACATATATAATTTTCACAGTGACGGATATAAGCTCTTGAATTTATTGTTAGGAAATATTAACATCACTGTAGAATGATATGAAGTGGAATAAGTAGAGATGCCATTCTTTCTTATATTTCCTTTCTTTCCTTGTATTTTATCTATAATATTTTGTTGGTTTAAGTTTGAAAATGAATTTTTATATTTGATTCGGGGTATCTATCAGTGGCATTTGTAGTAACTCCTTATATTTTTGTTTGTTTCCTCTACACATGCAACATTTGATGATAGGTTAGTTTTTGGGGCTCTTTTACTCCAAATTATAAAGAAGCCATATCATTCACCACTAAAGCATCACCTCAACTCTCCCACACATCATAATCAGTGACCATTATATTTCCCCCATAGCTTATGGCTATATTATCCAAGTGTTCATATCCTCACTTTGGAGTGATATTCTTAAATAGAAAAGATGAGATGGTGTCCTTTGATCATAAAATTGTGCTCAGTCTACCTTGTAGTTCCTTTTTATAGGAATATAAATAATATGTTCAATAAAAGTTACATCATTTAGAAATAATTGACTTCATGCATGGTAACCTGATAAAGCTTTCTTCACTAACAAGTTTTAATCTTGTGAGGACCTTAAAGATGTAAATAATATGCACCTAGATGTTTCCCCATGTTATTTTACTCATGGAAAACTTATAGCCTTAATAAATTATCTACAAATATTTGGTAAATATTTGTATGTTTAATGTTATATAAGACTTGTCATTAAAACATGATCCAAAAATTTCAAAATTGAACCCAAAATGATTGTCAACATAAAATTTTGATCTAGACAAGGATATAAATTATACCATAAAATCTATTCCAAATTATATTTAGATAAAACCTTCGATCCAAAATATACAAAATTGGAATTTGTCTTTTAAGATTTGTTTGCATGATATTTTACTTCATTTTATTACCTTCAGATCTAAAATTACAAGTCCCATGTATTGGAAATATATGATTCTTTCTACCCTATATTATAAGGGAAACAATGTGGATTTAGGATCTTGTACTTAATGAGACATTTCTAATTTATTAGGTTCCTTGGTGGTAAATAAAGTTGTCTAAAGTAGTAAATTTTATTATAAGAATAAATTTGTAATATGTAAAAAGTATGTTCCATAGTAGATAATATCAATAGAATAATCAATAATCTTGGTAAGTGTGAATGATTATTTTATTTATAACTAACTTGAATTGCATCTTTCCCAATATTGGCACACGTGTTTACATCCAATGGCTAAATTCAAAAAGGGAATAAAATGGAAACTAAAACAAATTAAATAAAGTAGGTGGGGTGGGGGAGGAGTTAAACCACCACTATGCAAATAATATAATTTGTTCCCAACAAACTATTTGGACCATAAGAAAGAATCTAGGCAATGGGAGAAGGGAATATGAAATATGAGATAGGAAATACTTTGTGTAACTAAATAAATAATTTAAGATCTATAAGTTAATGAGAGAATTGATATCATTTGATATAACCAAAATTAATTTTGAATAGATAGTATTGAATGCTAAAACTACTTAACATAGAGTAAAAAGCATCAACACATTTTCGGACACTACAATTTCCTCCACTTTCAGAAAGGTTAACTAGTATTCATTCACCAATAAACATGTCTAGCATGCCTTTGTAAATGAATCTATGCACAATAATCACTCCAATTACTTACTTGTTGTAACCATCATTGTTTTGATAATTTAATCCTAAGAGAGAATAAGATTTTTGTGTAACCAAGATCATGTAATTATTTACCATTGGGTACAATCAAAATTAAAATCTGTTGGGTCTTCATCCACTATCCACAATTATTATAAATTTAAACTTTATTCATAGGATTATATCTTCAAAATTTTCTTTTAGAGTTTTAAATTGACTACAATTTTTTGATTTTCAAATTTTTAACTTGTAAGAGATGTAACTGATGTTGTAATATGGTTTTAAACTATAAAATATAGCCTCTTCTATTAAATATATTTTATAATTGTAAATCATATTAACATTTATTACATAGACTTTATTATTTAAAATTAGGATTTTCTTCCATAGTTTACACATATTTTATCTACAATCATAATATCTATTCTTCTTATGTTCATTAGTGATGATATCTATATATTATTGTTGCACCTTACAGGACCCTACTTTGTTGAGTCTCATTTATTTATTATTTATCACTACTTATGTTAGAATTTTGAGATTGTATATAGTTGAATAATGTTTCACACTAGTGAGATATATATGTAGGATATTAGTTATTGCATTTAATTATTAAATGGATAAACCCTACACATATAAAATTAACTAAATTAGGTATGAAAAGAGGTTAAGTGGGTGAGAGGGCGAGTTTCACCTAGAGTTCAACTGAGTACCACTATGAGTTCTCTTATGAGTTTCATAGTGAGTTACACTGAATATCATAATGAGTTCTCCTATGAGTTAACTCTCACTACTCCTTTATATTCCTCTTGACTAGCCCATTGTAATAGAGTAGATAATTAGTAAGCAAGAGAATTTAATACATCAGACAAATATTGCACATCTTTTTGCATGTTTCTGAATACAAGTAGCATCATTATTGAAAAATTATTTATGTGTTCACTCTACCAAAAGATCACATATTATCCTATTACGACATGGTATCAGAGAATTTAATTATTACACAAGGAATTTTAATAAATAGGAAATTATTGCAGATCTTCTTGCATGTTTTTGAATATAAGTAGGGTCATCCTCATTTTTTAATACTTGTGTGCTAGCTCTAACAAGAAATTGGCCATCAAGGTGTAAAAGAGGTAAGGGATCAAATATTTGACTATGGGTAATCAAAGTTTTTGATAGTAATGAAACTTGAAGTTTAGACTACGATCAAGATAGCAAGTGGACTATGAGGGTGGAACCTTCATGAATATCCACCAATGTCACACCATTAGGTTTATTGAGACTATTACATCATAATTATCCTCTAACAATATGGAGTATAACTTATTGTTTGAATTCCTAGTGGTGTTACCATAGATTTGAGTCTCATCTCCTACTTTAGATAAGACCTGCTACTAAAGGAGATTTGTATAATTAGACCATTGATTGATAATGATAGTACAATATTAAATGGTCATCTAGTTGACTGCAGACTTGGTGATTTTGGTGAAGGCTCCTTTTATTAGTGATGCCATATATAATGTATTTTGCATCTAAATCGCTAGGTACTAAATCTGGTTCTTCATACAATGTTAATATTATCTTATGATATCCACTTTGATGTTCAAGTCCTAAAATAAATCACAAGTAGTTAGCCACCCATAGAGGTATATAAGAGGAGAAAAGAGTGGAAGATAAGACCGGCTAGCAAAGGAGACCTATACATACAGATCTGACATGTGTATGTAAATGGTGCCATATGTCTCAAATTAACCCTTGTGACTCAAATGGAAATGCCACTCTAGGTCACTTTTTTCCCTTGTGATGCAATAGCTTCATCCTCAGGTTGTAAATAAGACATCTTTATGTGTTGGTAATAAGTAATCATTTTGAAGCTTACCTCTCACTTGTAAGGTCATGCGTGTTTATATATGTTTTCCCTCTAAAAATGATATTTTGGTTTGAATGTACTTAAGAGCGATGACTTTGTCATATGGTCTTAATGTCTTGTAGTAGATATTCATCCTCCATCGACTGTATAACATCTTCAAAGTAAAGTAGAAAGGAAATCAACATAAAAAAGGAGTATAGATAGGAATGAATTATTATGGATAAAGTCCAATAAAAGGTTTATTTGGATGGTTGTTGATGATAGAATTACTTAACAAGTATATAGGCTTTAAAATCCCAATATTATTCCCTGAAATAAGTTGTACCTCATAAGTAGTAGGAACAAAAAAACTATGTCTAGAAGTTCCTACGTGAAGATAAGTCTAAGCAAGAATGAGTAAAGGAGGTGGATGTAGTAGAATATGGAGAAGAGCAGAGTTTGGAGAGTAGAATATGATGAAGAGATAGAGGAGTGTATTTATAAAATAGAAATTTTAGGTCTTTAAGATAGACTACAATATTGTGTGTGTAATGTGAATATTTGATCAATAAAAAAAAGAGTATGTTACAAATTCTTTATATATGAGAATGTGTTTCTTGCATATTTTCAAAGTTAATATGGTTTGGAAGAATATTGAAGGTGATAATATATGACTATGTAAATAATATCTAAAGGTCCATGTAGTAATAGCTCTGATATAAGTAGGATCAAACATGTTTTGAATTGCATGGAGTCTCAATAACTATTTCCCATATATGATTTAATAATATAGTTTCTATTTGATACATAATGTAAAGACTGTTACTTGAAATAATGGAAAACTCTATCAATTAAATCCTCTCAAGCCTAGAAGTATATACCCATTTAGTTACAATGACATTATTCTTGCATGTTTTTATGAGCAAAGCTTGTTTTGTTGATTGGGAAAGTTGATATTAAAAATTCCATAGATAGTATGAATAATCAATTTGATTCTCTCATGCATGAAAATTGAGTCACTATGATAGTCAAGGTTAAAATGATATTTTATACGTTTTAGAGGTGTGATTATCCTTTGATTACACCTCATCCTGTACTATAGCCTTAAACCTGAGTTAGAGTTTTTCACCTCAAAAGGATTTGTAACTCATCATTTAACCTATTGCAAGCCCATCTAAATGTTAGTTGAATGATAAACAATGGTATAATACCTATCTCATATGTTATCATTATTGGATCATTTTTATTATTTTATTTTATTAGGCATGAGTTTGTAAACCAATATGGTAATCATTAGGAATGGGAGATTGATCATCCACTATATGTTCTTAAGGACTAATGCCAAAATTAGTAAATGAAAATAAGAAATCAAAAGTCAGAATCTCAAGTGATTATAAGATATATCAATTAAGAGACCTAAAATGATAATAAAATATAAACTTATTGATCTTAAGACCAATCTTGGAGGCAATCAAGTAGACTATCTTATTTAAAATTGCATACTTTTGAGAGTTTCAATTGAAATTTGAATGGAATAGATAATATTATTGAATGATAAAAGTGTGCAAAGTAGACAATGGTAAGGATCAAGTATCCCAAGATAGTATTTTAAAAGTGTAGGATTGGCATCACCTTGCTAAAAGTCAACACCAAATTACCTTAAAAACAATTAAAAATTAAATCATGTTTTCAAATTTATTTAAATAGCTTTTTATATTTGTAATTGAAACCTCCTCAAAAAGGCATTTTTTTTCAAAAGTCCATGTAGGGGTACATGGTCCATGTGTTTTTTGAATCCTTTTAACTTAAAGAGTTATGTCATTCTATGCTAGTTCTAATGAGTAGCTGGAAGGCTACCTTACCCTTCATTTCGATAGAATTTTTAAACTTTTAGTGTAGTATTAATAAATAGGCCTCATTTATATAAAATGTATTATGTTATATATTTTTATCATTAGCTCAAAATTGAGCACCGTTTTTTGTAAATTTTTTTTTTTTAAAAGTTCCCACACATTGGTATAATTTGTTTTGTAAAATAGACTAATGTTATAAAATGCCATATTTAAGGGAGGTTACTTGTGTTATAGGTTGTACTACTTTATAATACATACTTCATGCACTAATTACTCTCATTTGTATAAACTCATTTTTAGGCTAGTTCAAATTCTATGTCTAGAGTGTACACCATTGTTGTCTATTAATCTACCAATGATTTATCACTTAGATGCATTAATGACTGTGCTTGACATCCCTTTCATAAAAGTGCTCCAGGGGTTCATTGTAGTTTGTCTCGTGTAGTTGTGCACTATCCAGGTGTCTTCTCTCGATCATGTCAACCATATTTGAGAGACTCCAAATGAGGAGAGTTATTTCATCTCCATTAATCCTTATTGGGAAGGATAATTATGCTACATGGATACTTATGCTTCATCTCCATTAATCCTTCTGAGAGAGAATCCACTTTATAGAGAGTTGCATTATACATGGGTACCTTATCAGACATTGTTGTTAGGACCCATCATTTATTTTCCTCCACATAAGCTACACTTAAAGGGGGGATTGGTATGGGATATTAATTATTACATTTACCTATTAAATGGATAATCCTTACACATTCAGCTTCAATTTACTTAGGTGTCAAAAGAAGTTATGTGGGTGAGAGGATAAGTTCCACCTGGATTTCAATTGAGTACCACTATGGGTTCTCATATGAGTTCTACAGTGAGTTACACTCAGTCCCATAATGAGTTCTCCTATGAGTTAACTCCCCCTACTCGTTAATATTCATCTTTACTAGGCTATTATAATAGAGCAAATAATTATTAAGCAAGGTATTTTAACACATCAAGAAATTATTGCACATCTTTATTCATTTTTATAAATACAAGTAGGGTCATTCTTGTACAATTATTTATGTGCTCACTCTATCAGAAGATCACCTACTATCCTATTTTGACATGGGATCTATTTTCACTATGGTTCTTAAGATCATTTAATTTTATATATTATTCATGTGTTCAATTTTTTAAAATATATATGTATTATATCTTGAAACATGAAGAGTTCCATAGTATTAATGGTTGTTGTCATTGGAAAAAATTAAAAAATAACAGTGAAAAATAAAAATAAATTTAAGGATATTAGATTGCTTTTAAAAATCAACAATACTTTATCATGTTTATTCCAACTAGGTTTGTATCAATTTACATAAAATAAGTGCATACAATTACATTTCCTCTTCCATATGCTGTAGTGGCCTATTTCAAATTTTATAACACACTAAAAATTATAATACTCAATAGCATTTACATATAAAAGGTATAGACTAGTCACTACATAGCCCTTGTTAATACTTCCCTTCATGTTCTTAGTATTTGAATTTATATATTACAACTAATTCACAAATCATCATAAAACTAAACTACGTTGAATTTTATTCATATAAAAAATGTAATAACTTTTTAATTAGACTAATAATTGATAAAAATATTAATTTAAAATATAATTTAATGTAGCTTTGTAATGCTTAATACACACCGAAATGTTAATCGTTACTTCCATGTTTATGATCAAGGATGAACGTGCCCAAGTTTTGAAAATAATTAATTAATTTCATTCAAATGATGTACTATTTTAATTTATTTTTTTAATATAAACATTTATAATAGAGTATCAATGTACTTAGTTAAAATGTGGTTTAATAAAATTTACACCAATTCTATTTCCATCTTATTTTTGTAAGGATATGGTAGAAAGATTAAAATCAGTGTGTGGATACTACTATTATGTGTTATTTATACCTTTGTTCATCTAAGTGGCTTTTAGCTCAATTATTATGATTGAAAATATTAATTTTTTATGTGATCTCTTGTCCCCTACTTTTATGTAGAGTAGAAGATTTCATAGGATTTAGAGTTCCATCCCTGAGCCAAACCCAACCCACTTTGATTAGTTATTACCTAATCAGGATTATCTTTTGGGTGACACCTTATACATATGTGTGATGCTATATAGATTAATTATTCAATATTCATAAAGGAAAATAAAATAAGACTATATTTGATAGAGAAATCAACAAAAATATAATTTACTGAAAAAAATAACTAAATTTTTATATTATAGTTATTTTGAAATACAAGATTGAAAGGGTTTAGGAGTTTTTGATACAAATAAAAAGTAACTCGGATAAACATTTTGTAAAAACAATAAATCCTTTAATTTATACATCATCATATAATTCAAAAAAATGGGACAAATTATGATTCTATATACACTTAAGTGGCGTACACATAAATAAAATCATTTCATTTAATTCGAAGTCAAGGGGAAAATTATTATTCTATTCATATGCTGGAATCCACATCACATTCAAAACCTCTTTTTATGAACATATTCTCATCGCATATAAGGTGTCCTTCATTGAAAATGCTTTTATATATTTTTATTGTTAGTTTTGTAGTCATCTAATCAGGTTTATATAGTTGACATAATTAAAAAAAATTAAATTTTTAGTTTTATAATTGTATTAATTGACACATGGTTGTCACACTCTCTATGTTTATAAAGGTGTTGTTGGACATTTAACCCCTACTTTCAGTCAGATGTCACATTTTTGAATTATTTATTGGTTAATTAAAATAATTGAGTGAAAGATAATTAATACATCCACATATGTGACATGTAATTGAAATTTGTACACGTATATTCTAAGGCTAAAAGTCATTAACACTAACTATCACCACCCAAATCAACTTGAAACTTTAACACTTTGCATGTTTTATATTACCCTTCCCTTCACCACTATGTCACCATTTATAAAGTTCACTGTAAAATAGAATTGATTCTCACCACAAAATTCATTTCCAAACCATATGAATAAACACACAACCTCATTTTCCACCATCACCTCCAAAAAAATCAGATTATTATTTCTTAAAAAATTTGTGATAAGAATGTGATATGGGTTTAACAGTCATGGTTATTGCGTGTGATAAGACTATTTATTTACACTCTTTTGATTTAAAAATCCCCAATTGACCAAAATAGAGATATACCTATCTTCTAACATTACTTGCACCTTTGGGGTAACTCCTAGTATTGATCTTTGATAGTTTTCTTTAACATAATATTAATGGAAAATAAACGATTGAATATGTGTCATATAATAATATATAAATCAGATTTAGTTCTATAAATTACCATGATAAATAAATTATCTCAAATTATAACCATGAAATTAATTATGATATATTATAAAAGCATATATTAATTTAGTTATATAGTATAAATTAAATATTGAAATGGTGAAAAAGTCATTAGAAATATTTTTTAAAAGGTTTGAATGTAAAACTAAATGAGATAATGAAGAGAGTGATTTCTTTAATTTTTTTAATCAATTTCTAGAAAAATAATCTATTCTATAAGATTATAAAGTTGTACATACTATTGTTACAACTCATAAGTATTTTATATTTAAAATAAATAAATTAATTTTGAATAAACATTTTTTATCCTTTTCATAATAATGAATAATTGTATTGTGATATTATTATATAATTCCTATAAATTCTATGCCAAATCATTACATTCTGATAATAATTTACTCAAAGCTAGACAATATATAGCAAGTATCAAGATACAATTTTAGTACCTATTGCAAAGAGTAATATTTATAGCTAATTAGGGTTGATAATTTGATTTTAGTGACAGGGATGTATATATCTAAATGAACATAATGAGATAATTAAAGTGACTACATGGAGTGTTGTCATTTTATTTAAAAGTGACTAAATACAAAAATCATTATTAACGCATAGGTCATGGTGGGCACATAAAAGGGTAAACTAATTACTAGATATAGTAGATTAGCTTATGATTTGTCCTAATGAGTGGTGTTTTTTTAAAATTATCCCAATGGTCTCCTCGCACACAAGAAAAATTTAAAATTTCCTGGTTCACCTTCCAACCCTGCCTATTGAGAACCTGGTAGATTTGAGCACTTGTATTGAAGAGACCACTCAAATTGAATCAATAATTCAAATAATTCACCATACTTGTCTATATCTAGAAATTTTATTATTTACTCTTGTGTCCTTGATACAAATATTAATCTTATTTCCCTTCACCCTATGAAAGACTTAGGATATGTTATGGGTGAATGGCTGTGTAAGGATATGATTAGAAACCTAGTGAGTCATATCCCTATTTTGAGCAATTAACTACTAAAAATATTAGGATAGGTGAATGTATCTCACTAATTGATCAATGGCTTGGTAAGCACACAACTCTAGGTTAGGAACCCATAGTTTAATAGCTTCAGGAGTTTGGACATCAAGGAGCTAGAAGCTATAGTAGAAGCTAGATGCATCAAGCCAATATCCTTTGTTGAAGTTGTTTCCTACAATACAATGTCAATATCTAATTCAAAACTTCTCAATCCTACATCATCTAATATTTTAGTGGTCCTTGATGAGGATGAGTGCAAAGAAGTGCTTGGCTAAAATAATACTTGTCAACCAAAGGAGTTATCTATAAATTCATGGATAAATAGCCTAAACTGCAAGCCTAGATCTTAAAGAACTGGTAACCCCTCCTGGAAGGTAGACTACAAATCTACCCATGTGAATTTTTTTTATATTATCTTTCATCATAGTGAGGGAAAGAAGAAGATTCAAAACTAGTATTGTAGCTAGAATCACCACCTTTTGTTCTAGAAACCATTGTCACTTGCCTTCAACCATATCATTGAACCACATAATGTAAAACTCATCTAGGTTAACTTACCTCATCTCCATCTTTATATTTGTATCAAGTATAATCTTAAAGTAAATCCCTAGGTGAGTTTCTATAAATCCACCCAATTATCGATCAATTTTTCCACATACTTTTGCCAAAATTCTGGTGAACAAGGACACCTCCAAAAACCTACACAAAAAAATCGCTTAGGAAGTTGGAGATCATTAAATTTCCAATCCCATAGACTATGGATTCCTACTATTTATTTCTCGTAACTATTTTTAGAAAGGACATTAGACCAAAAAATACAATAACTTGATAATAAATAAGGATTCTTGTTGGTCGAAAGACTCCATTCCTACCCAACATATAATAGTGGTCGACTCTAAAAGTGAGGATTAAACCACGTCTTTAGATGATCTTTCATATAATGATACAAATGAAGACTTTAATACTCACTTCCACACTGAAGGAGACATATTGGTAGATCTAACCACTATAATGAAAATTTTAGAGGTCTAACTTTGGAAATGTCTAAACTAGATACCTCTATAGAAGTGAATCTTGAGTGTCATATGTTTAGGGCATAACGAAAATAAGTTACATCAGTAGAAGAAAAATATAAACCCTTTAGTCCAATTGAAAATTTATTACCAATTCAATCTAAAGTAGTGGAAGTCAAGGGAGAATGGATGAAGGTGAAAAAAATAAAATATGTAAAAGAGTCGTAGTTCGGGGTTTCAGCATGGATCTCTGATCAATGGGGCATCCAAGAAGAAATTACATAGAATATAAATGAGGATATGGTTGGCACATGGTTAAGTCATACTTGGTGAAAATTTCACAGAATATTTCCATATAGAAATTAGGTTTCTACAATAAGGTAGGGTTCATTGCTTAGTTAAGTTAGGTCTTGGATCCTTAACATTTATTTATTTTGATTAATTTTTTTTCTCGTATATACATACCATGTTTGTGTTAATGTTTTAATCATTCAATCCATTGTGTAAAGTTATAATAGTTTTAAAAACACTAACCCTTAGCCAAATATAATAATAAAAATTTTAATGTAGTGAGAATCTGATTATATAAGAGAATATTTCCATTACCTATGATCGACTATAAAAATATATAATTCAAATTATTAGTATAATAATAAATAAAATAAGGAAATATTCTTCAAATGCAACTAGATAAGAAAAATATTTACAAGCAAAAATAAAGCCAGTATAAAATAAAATAATTAGTGGGCAACAAAGAAACATCCCATTTCATAAAAAACATATTACACACTAATAAAATAATTGATATCAATCCTATCATATTTGTCTCTTTTTAAATTCTCACAAATTTTGACAAGATTTTAGAGTCAAAGTTTTGGAATCAAAACAAAATACCATCCTTATATGAAAAATAGATCTATTAATAACTCTATCAACTTCTAGCTTTTATTTAAACAAAGTTAAATCACTAAAACAAAAAAAAAATTATACTGATGTATGTAGATGACCAAATATCAGATAAGAGTATTCCTATAGATTGCCTTAGGCATGTCAAATCCATGTAAAAATTGATAGACATTAAGGAAAGTCAATATTTGGTGACGTTGTAGAATTGTAATTCAAATGAGAGTATGGAGATATGGGAATCTCTTAAGTTTTAGGACTTTTAGTCTCACTATGTTAAAGGGGTGTCTTTCTCTAGAGTTTTTCCCATCAATGACAAAGGAGGACATTATTTTTCTTTGATCTTAGGTTGTCATTCATGTAAAAAAGAGAATGATTCATAGTGAACTAATGATAAAGTGATCAATTTTATAGCTTGAAGAATATATGGCATATGTGCAAAATAGTAAGGATAAAGACAAGGCTATGAGGTATCCATAGATGTCTTGATGAAGTTCTCATATGTCATGTGATGTTTTGGAATATGCAAATTCTAAATCTTTAAATAATGTAGGATTGTACAATTGGAATTAATGAAATCTTTTCATCAATTTATATATAACCAACAAGGTTCACCAAATAAGCATTACTTTAGTTCATCAATCACCTTATGTCAGTCAACCTTATGATAGTATTTAATAATTTTTAAAAATAAACTTATACAAATAAATAAAAACATAAGGTATCAACTGAAATGTATACTTATCCATATAAAATAATACCAAATAAATAAACAAAGCATCAATAAGAATGTTTTTAAACCCACATGGCCCTGCTAATCAACTTACCATTATTTGGCATAACTTAGTTGCAAGTATATTGAGAAATGATAATTTAGGAAACTCTACATGTATTGAAAATGAAGAACTCATACTACATGAAACACATTAAAAATTATAATAATGATCTGAAAAGTAAAATTAAAAAACATGCATCCACCACAAACTCTATAAAAAAAATTCACCTGTAATATGTTGATATAAATATGTGGCTTGAATTGAAGCCAAAATAGTTGAAACCATTAGAAATGAAAACACTTAATAACTATTTTTTTTAATTTCATCTATAACAAGTAAATTTAACCTATGTACTAATTTAATAGTGTTGTCCATAATGTATACCATGAAAATCAAATAACTTAACTAAACAAATTGTTTGGTTAATAAATTACCTCCAAAAAGACATTGAGAGTAATCTTAGATGTAAATGAACTATAAACAATAATATAAAATTTTAAAATTATTGTCACTTTATTTAAAAGTGACTAATGTGAAAATCATTATTAAAGCATAGGTCATGGTGGGCACATAAGAGTGTGAATTAATTATTTGATAGAGTATATTAGCTTATGTTTTGACCTAGTCAGTGGTGTTTTTGAGAAATTATCCCAATGGATCCTCTAAAATATCTTGTCCCACCCATGAAAATTTCAAGATCCCCTAGTTCACCTTCTAACCTGGTAGATTTAAGCCCTACCTTCTAGATATAACCACCCAAATTGAGAAAATTGTTCAACACATTGATCGAACCTACTTGGATCCATAAGCTCCATTATTTACTCATGGGTCCTTTCTAGTAGTCCTCCTCCCATTTCTTGTCAACCTACAGAATACTTAGGTCATGTGATGGGTGAATGGTTGGTCATGTCCATGATTAGAAACTTATTTCTGGCTACAAATCCTTCATCTGAAAAACCAAACAATAAACAAATAAAGAGAGGTGAATGGATCTCACTAATTGATCAATAGATTGGTAAGCACATACACCTAGGTTAGAAACCCAGATCTTAAGAGCTTCAAGGGTTTGGACATCATGGATTTGGAAGCTATAGTAGGAGCTACATGCATGAAGCCAATAATTTTTTTGAAGTTGTCTTCTACAATACAACTATAGTATCTAACCCAAAAGCTCTCAAGCCTACATCATCTAATACTTAAGTAGTCTTCTTCAATAAGTACAAGGAACTGCTTAGATAAAAATAATGCTTGTCAGCCAAAGGACATATCTACAAATTCATTCATCACTATCTAAAACTTCAAGAAAAATCATTCCTACATCTTGAATAGCTAGAAATCCATACTATAAGGTAGATTTGCAATCTACCCATGTGTATTTTAGAATACCAACATTATTTATCATATAAACCAAAATAGTGGATACATTAATTTACTAAGTAGAAAATGGTAAATGGAAAACAAACAAATAACTACATAATAAATAGAGTTGGAATGAAAAACTAAGAAAATCCATATCAATGATTTAAACTATGACAAAAAATGAAATGGAAATAAATTAAAATATAATAAAAAGAGAAATAGAAATATACCTTCACAAACACACATATCTGAATCAAAACCATCTTGAAGTGTTGACTGATAGTTGTATAAATTTTGTATAGCATCTAGTGGATTAGTAAAAATTGATTTTGGATGACCCTTCTTGGAAGCATGCAAAAAACTAGAAAAAACTTGTATTGTAAGAGAAATGCATGTCATATAATTTAAGAGGTTCATCTTAGTTAAATATGAAAATTTCATTAACAAAAACAAATATTTCATAAAAACATCTAAATAATAAAAAATAAATATTATCAGAAAGCACTAAGAGGGAGAAAACATCTAACATCAATAAAAAAATATACTACACAACTTTTTTAAAGTACAAAGCTTCATAAATTTTAAAGGTATACTAAATATTAAAAACAATGTACAATGCCTTCAAATTGAGATGAAATTTAATAAATAGGTTTTAAAAATAAAATAAATTTACCAAAGATTTACATTTAGACATTGTTCAAAACTTTTAAAACATATTGATTGACCAGCTCTACATTTATTCTGAAAGAACAATGAGGATAGGAATCATGAGCATATATACCTTGTTGTCAATAATGTCATTTACTATCTAGGTGGATGAGTATCACACTAGGAAATTATCATTCTAATAGAACATAAATTGGTGTAGCATTGGTGTCATGGGAAAATACCCCTTCTAATATTATTTAGCAACACAAGGAGTCGGCTGTAAAAATAAAAAAATAGTTCACACCTCCTAGTGGGTAGAGTTGAACCCATAATATAAAATATTATGTGAAAGTTATAAAACTAATAATGTGACTTATATACAATTAGGCTTATGATTAGACACTTGGATAATTCATGTGCATAGTAGACTATATAATAAAATAAGAACATCAAACATATTAAAAGGAAGTGTAGCCTAAGATGGCCTAATGGCGAATAACATGTTCTCCTAGAAAGGATGTCATAGGTTCAAATCCTATAGGGGTTAAATTATGCACACATCATATTCTTAGTATAGTAAGGTGCCTCACCATGATGGGAGTAGGATGCGGTCTCATATGTTTTGAATTTCCTTGCAAACCAAAACTAAGATGCTACCTAGCATCGTGGACCTTAAAAAATATATTATTAATATTATTATTAAAAGTAAAACACATTGATATTACCATTGTTCTAACAAATATCATTTACTTTGTATCTATGTATTGATTAAGGTAAGCTTCAATAGTTTCAATAGCAAACTATAATGAGGAAACATCTTAGTGCATGCTATTTACACATTCAATGTCCTTGAGGGATGAAAACATGTCAATGAAAGGTAAACTTGGTCTGATTATTATGCAGGAAGATAGTCATTTTGAAATGACAACACTTTTATTGAACATATTCTCCATATTCGTAAGAAGAAGGTCTATGGGATCACCTGAGCAATGTTTTGTGATCAAAAGATGCTACATCCTCTCTATGTTTAAGGGTATCATACCAGAGTGGGGTTTTGACATCTTACTTTAGATAGCTATAATATATGAGGTAAATATAGTGGTCACTAGTTGACACATGTGAGAGAGTTGAGGTGGTGATTTAATGGTGAATGAAATAGCTACATTATCATTTATAGTAGAAGAGCCCTATTGAAGAAGAAAAGTAGGCCAAACTTCTAGAGGTAATAAATTTTGACCCGTACTAAAATGGCCATCTCAAAAATTTCATTGCTATCCGAAGTCAAGATTTTTTCTTAGAGCTGTTTTTTTATATTTTTCAAATGCCAAATGTGACCATCTAAGGAAATTATAGATTATTGACATTTTTTGTGTTTTTTTTTTTAAATTGTATATTTTTATGATTGAATGTGAAATTCATCAAATATGTTAATTTTAGTGTTTAGAGTATTTCAGAAGATTTTTAGAGATGCACGGACTTGCACGGGAACATACTAAAAATAACAATTGCTAAAAATAGAATTTTTTTTTAGATTTTAGTTTTTTTAAAAAACTTTTATGACAACTCTAATTCTAATTTCAGGCTTATTTAAACATATTTTGAGTTGTAATTAATTCAATTCATTCAACACAAATCAATATAAGCTATTGTTTTCAAATGTTTTGCCTATTGATAATTTATTGTTTTGATAGTTTCTAGGTTCATTATCTCGTATAAGAGCAAGTTTGTATCATGAAGTAGTAAGACGTGGAAATAATATTACGAGGTATTACATAGATAAAATAGAATATACAAGAGATATAGAGGAAATTTGAATAATTGACCAAAGTTATTACTAATCATGGAAGAAAACAAGGTGGTAATGAGAGGGACACAGATCATGATGAAGAATTTCATCAAGAAGAACAATAGGAGCAGCCATCATCAATGGAAGAGAGGATAGTTTAGGATTTAGAAAGAACAAATGAAGGAATTAAGGTTACTTTTATAGATTATGGAAGAATTTTAAAACTAGATGATTTGATACATTAGATGAATACTATGGATAAGTTCTTTGAGTGAAAGACTTTGAGAGAAGACAAGAAAGTAATGTTTTTGTGCTTGAAATTGAAAGGTAATGCAATGTTTTGGTGTGATCACCTGTAAAAACAGAGATAGATAAAAGGTAAAGAGAATATTAATGTGTGAAAAAATATGGAGAAGAAGTTGAGGAAGAAATTTCTTCCTATAGATTATGCACAAACCCTATATAACTTTTTGTAGAATTTGAGGTAAAAAGATCACAGCATAAAAGAGTATAAATATGAGTTTTATAATCTTTCCATATGAGTGAAGCATGATGAAATAAAATATAATATGGTTGAAAGGTATGTAAATAATTTAAAATTTACTATTCAAGATTAATTAAGCATGCAAAAAATACCTTGGATGGAGGAGACTTATAAATTAACTTTTAAGGTAGAAGAAAATTAAACTAGATAAAATTTTAGAAGAACATATTTTGGTCTAAGAAGAGGTGGATCCCCTTCGAATAGGGGATAAAGTGGGTTTAATATCACCAAAGGTGGGTTTAATACCAACAACGGTGAATCATCACATGGTACATAAAGGCAAAAGGAGAATATACAATAGTTTCAATACTAATAAAGAAAAGAGGGTTTCAAAGAGGATAAGGTTATGGTGGTGCTACTGAATGATTTTTTAATCAGAGAAAATATTATGTTTTTTTATAGATGTGGATAAGAAGGGCATAGAGTATTTGAGTGTTTTCACTATCAAGATCAAGAAAGGAGGTAAGAAGATCACCCAATAGTGAATCTAGTTGAGGTTGAGATAGAAGAGTAAAATTCTGATGTTGTAGATCTTGGAGAGAATCTCATGATAATAAGAAAAATGATCACTCCAAGGAAGGAACAAGTGGATAATAAATAAGGTGGTGATGCATGGCTACAATCAAATATTTTTTGAACAAGATATACATTAGGTGGAAAGGTATGGAAAGTAATTATAGATGGTGGTAGTTGTAAAAATATGGTTTCTAAAGAAATGATAAAGAAACTAAATTTACAATTTATGAAAGGGAATGAGGTTAAAATAGATAAAAGGTGCTTAATCAAATTATTTGTAGGAAAAACTTATAAGGATACCATGATAATTTGATAGAAAAGTAATTTATGATGGACCAAAAAACACGTATTATTTTGGAAATGTAGTACAAATGTAGTTTTATTACCTCTTAAAGAGGAAAAGAAGATAGAAAGCATGCTCTCTACTAAAAACATTATCCAGGATATGAAGGTGGCATGTTATTGTTATGTATGAGTAGTAAAGAATGAAGAAATAAAGAGGGTGTTAATACTAATAAAAGCAACAAGAGTGTTGAAAGAATACACAGATGTTATTCATGATGAGTTACTAGATAGTTTACCACTAAAGATAGATACTCAATATCACATTAATTTCATTCTATGATCAACTCTATCTAATCAATAAACTTATAAAATGAGTTCAGTAGAGCATGCATAAGTAAATAAATAGGTTATTGAATTGTTATGAAAAGAGTTGATAAGGAGGAGTCTGTTTCCATGTGCAACACCAACATTATTAACTCTAAATAAAGATAGAGGATAGATAATGTGTGTGGATAGTAGAGTAATTTGACGACATGATGGATGTGCTTGCAGTAGCAAAATATTTTACCAAGATTGATCTAAGGTGTGGTTATTATCAAATTTAAATTTATGAAGGAGATGAGTGGTAAATTATATTGAATACTAGGGATGGCTTATACAAGTAGATGGTGATGCCCTTTAGATTATCTAATACCCCTGTCATATATGTATGATGATGATGAATATAGTGTTATGAGAATATATTGGTAAGTTTGTAGCTCATTATTATTGTGATGATATTTTGATATTCAATAATATTAAATAAGAACACTTACAATATTTGAGAATGGTATTAGATTTATTTAAAAATGAGAAGTTGTATGCAAATTTGAAGAAGTGCAGGTTTATGTAGAGTAGTTTTTATATTTTTGGTACTTATAATTTTAGTAGATGGTGTAAGAATAGATGAGAAAAAGATAAAAATAATTGTTGAGTAGCCTATTCCAAGGAGCATTATAGAAATAAGAATTTTTCATGGTTTAGCAGCTTTTAACAGAAAATTTATTAAAAATATTAGTATTAATGTGGTACCAATAATAAATTGCATGAGTATCCACAAAAAGCTTTAAATTTTGAAGAAAAAGATTATAGAAAGACCAATTTTTGCATTACCAAAATTTAACAAAGTGTTTGAGTTTGATTGTGATGCTTCATTTGTGCGGATTGGTGTTGTGTTAAGTCAAGAAGGAAATCCAATGGCATATTTTAGTGAGAAATTGAATGAGGTAATAAAAAAGTATTATACCTATGATGTTAAAATTTGAGTAACTGTATAAGCATTAAGATATTCAAGTCATTACCTAATGCCTAAAGAGTTTATCTTATTTACAGATCATGAGGCTTTGAAGTATATGAATACACAAAATAAGTTAAATAGTAGGCATGTAAACTGGGTATCTTTCTTACAAGGTTATACTTTTATTTTAAAACACAAATATAAAATATAGAATCAGGTAGCTAATGCATTGAGAAGGAGAGTAGCATTATTAACTACTATGGTGATTGAAGTAGTTGGATTTGAAAATATCAAAGAATGATATGATATTGATCCATATTTTTGAAAGATAGTTGAGTAGTTCAAGAATCCATTAACTGGTGGGATAGATAATATTCTTGATGAATATCTTATATAAGAAGGTTATCTCTTCAAAGGAAAATAATTATGCATTCCAATTAGATCTCTACAAGACAATATAATAAAAAAATTACATAGTGGTAGTTTGGTTGAACATTTCGGTAAGATGAAGATAACAAATTTGGTGGAAGAAAAGTATTTTCTTGCCAAAGATGAAGTGAGATGTGATAATTTATGTTTTAAGATGCAGATAATGTCGAGTGTCTAAAAGATATGCACAAAATACTGGACTATACATGTCATTACCAATTCTAAGAGCATTATAGATAGATTTAAGTATGAATTTTGTGTTGAGATTATCAAACACATAGAGAGGTAATGATTCAATTTGTGTTTTTGTAGATAGGTTTTTTAAAATGGTTCATTTCATTGCATGTAAAAAAATCAATGATGCCACTACAGTTTTAGAGTTCTTTTTTAAAGATATTGTGAGATTGGATGGTGTATCAAAAACTATTACTTCAAATAGGGACACGAAATTTTTAAGTCATTATTAGAGGACTTTGTGGAAGAAGATGGATAATAAGATATAAATCAGTATTGCATATCACCCAAAAACATATAGACAAATAGAAGTTGTGAATAGGAGCTTGGGTAGTTTGTTGAGATGCATAATGGGAGAGAATGCCAAGAAATGGGACTTGACTTCACCACAAGCTGAATTAACATATAATAGTTCAGTGAATAGATCAACAGGAAAGCTACCATTTAAAATTATTTATGGGATAAATCATATGGATATTTTAGATATGGTATAATTATCAATTATAGGTCGAGTTAGTAATCGTGCAAAAGTATTTACAGAGCACATACAATAGTTTCAAGGAGTAAGAAGAAAGTTACAGAGTAATGAGAAATATAAAGTAGCAATAGATGTCAAAAGAAGATCAAAGGTAGCTGAAGAAATAAAGTTGGTAATGGTTTATCTGAAGAATAAAATATTTTCAAAATATACGTACAATAAGTTGAAGTACAAAAAAATTGGTATATGCATAATTATAAAAAAAACCAATGACAATGCTTATGAGGTAAGTTTACCACATAATTTTTATATCTCTCAAGTATTTAATGTTTTAGATTTATATGAATTCCATATATAAAATGGGGAAGGTGACAAAGATGAAGAAGTAAATCAGCAACATCAGATTTCAAAGAAAAAAAGGAAAAGATAGTGCAGGTTTTGGATATAAAGATAGTGTGTACAAGGCAAGGGAATTATAAAAGGTATTTAGTCCAATGGGAAGGATTACAATAAGAATACAACACTTGGATTGCATGACAAGAGTCTATAAAGAAGATTGATTAAAAAAAAAAAAAAAGACAGCAATACAATTCAGGTCATAGGAGTTGAGTTGTTTTCAATCAAAGGAGAATGATGCAAAAAGAAAAAATAGCCAAAATTCTAGAGGCCATAACTTCTGACCCGTAACTTCGTTTGAAGTCTTCCACGTACCAAAATGTCTATCTCAAAAAAATCGTTGCTTCCCTAAGCCATATTTTATACTTAGAAGTGTCTTTTATATTTTTTGGAGGCCAAACGTGACCATTTGAGGGCTCGAACTTGCAGTTTATTGATTTTTTGGGGTAATTTCTATTTTTTTAAATTATATATATTTATGACCGAATGTGAACGTCAATTGAAATTCATTGAATAGACTAATTTTAAATTTTATATTATTTTAAAAAAAATTAGCGTTGCATGCACTTACATGCTAAATTTACTAAAAATAACAGTTGTTAAAAATAGAAGTTTTTTTTTTTTTTTTTTCAAAATTTACATGACAACTCTAATTTCGAGTTAAGGATTATTTAAACATGGTTTGGGTTGTAATTAATTCAATTTATTCAATATGAATCAATACAATTTATTGTTTTCTGAAGCTTTACCTATTAATAATTTATTGTCTTGATAGTTTTCGGATTCCTTACCTGATATCAAAAAATAATCGTGCAAAAACAACTACTGTTAATATAAGAGATTATTACAAATGCCACTGCATGTGCAAATAATAACCTGACTCAACTATATACATTCATTTTCAAAACTAAAAGTTAACCCAACAAAAATTTCTAGAAAAAAATAGAAGGAAAGAAAAGAAATAGAGGAAAGAATGGCATCTCCGCTTAGTCCACTTAATATCATTCTACATTGATGTTAATATTTCCCGACTATAGAAGTGCAGAATATATCCATTAATGCAAAAATCATAAATGTGCTACAAATGTTCCAAATAAGGAAATTATTCCCAGAAATTTCAGATAATTTAAACATCAATTAGATGAGCATTTTCACTCAAAACCTATTCTGTGCAGATATAAGTGCACTGTTTAACTGTAGCTTTTACCTAACAGGTCAGGAGGACCCACAGAGACATATCAATAGAGATGCAGGGGAAGGCACGGTCTAAAAGAGACATGCGCGGAAATTCCGTCGGCCGCTCCCACTTCAGTGATTGTGACTTGCCCTCCCATTCAATAGCAGTCGGGTTCCGGAAGGGACATGCCCTCCAACAGTGCAAGTACCGCTGAATTTAACCTAAACGATCCTTTCACAATTCCCTGTAGATATTTATGTTTGTGCAGATCTGATACCTCTGTTAGTCGGGCGCGTCCAATATGCGTTGCGAGCTCTTGCTCGCCTTTGCACAAAATCTCCTGTTGCTGCAGTAGAACCTCCACGCCCACTCGATGGTCGCTGAGGATGTATCCGTAGCTGCGTCTATCAAGCTTAGCAAAAATGAAAATAAGAAACAGATGGTGTACTGCAAGTTGAAAATCTGTGATTAGTAGATTTTAAAAGGATTGGAAGTTGCCACAGTTGAAGAGGAGATAACCAAAAGTGGGCGAAAGCCAAGTTGAGGATGCGTGATGAGGCTGCAGCTCTCTGAGAATTCGGTGAATCGGAAGCAGTTACCGTTATACTTCTCGCGGTTTTGGCTAAAGAAACCACACCGTCTCTTATGGCCAACAATTGGGCATCTTCATCTATTAAACAAGAAGCGGCCAATTTACCGAATTCTAAATGTCATTCTTCGCGTACTCTAATTACAGGTTATATGTGGCTTCTAATTTTAGGTTTTATTGTTTTCTTCAAGTCGTAAAGCATAAAACATTTTAAATTACGGTTCGAATTTTGCTGCCTTTTTTTCTTCACTGTTCATTCGATTTTCTTCCAGTCAATTTTAGAATAAAATATATTTTCAAACTTTAGAGTAAATTCTTTAAAAATCGAATATTATTACCTTACATGAACGTTTTTCCTTCACTATAAAAATGTAGGAAATAATATTTTAAATTTTATTTTATCTTTTCTTTAGTATTCATTTGATTTTCTTTGGATTAATTTTAAAATAAAATATCTTTTAAATTTTAGAGTAATTTTTTTACAAATGTAAGAATATTTTTTCTATTATTATTATTAAATTATTGTTTTTTTTTTAAATTTATATTTATATTAATATGACATTAATTTTTTATATGTAAAATTAATTATCTTCTAATTCTTTAAAGGTTATTATGTTTTAAAAATTAATATAAAAATTTATTTTTTAAAGTATTAGTTGAAAAAAAAGTCATTTTGTGTTTAATGCGTAAATCTTTAAAAAATGTTTAGAAATCTACCCGTTTTAAAATTAGAGAATATAGATAATTTCTCTAAAAAATAAATACATATGAAATCATATTTTTTTAAATAGTTAAAATCAAGTTTATTTTTTACACATTTTTTTGTTTTAATATATAAAATCTTTCTTGGAATAAGTTTAGACTTTAAAAAAATAAAATAAAAAATAAAAAAATTAAGTATTTAAAAAATTACACTAATTCATATCCATTTCCTAAAATCTCATTAACTTAATTTCAAATTTAACAAGGATTCAAACTCGACACAAAATTATATTTTAGATGTTTCAATTTTTTTTTACTATTATATTAGTGCATTAAAATAAATGTATAACTAATTAAAGTAATTATCATCATATATGTATAATATATAATAAATGAAATAAATATAATTTAAATAAAAAAACATAAAAATGATATTTTATAAAACTTATCATTAAAACGTAATTATAAAAATATAAAATTAAAACGAAAATGATTGTAAACTTGAAATTTTGAACTACACAAAGATATTGTACTATAAAATCTGTTCCAAATTATATTTGAACAAACCTTCAATCGAAAAGATTCAAAATTGAAATCTATTTTAAATATTTTTTCGATGATATTTTATTTCATTTTCTTACCCTGATGTCTCACTCTGCAACACCCATGCGTCAGAAATATATTATAAGGAAAATAATGTGGATTAAAAATCGTGTGCTCTAATTATAGATGTTATGTGACCTCTAATTTGAGGGTTTATTGTTTTCTTCAACGTAATAAATCGTAAAACATCTTCTTCAAACTTTGCTGCGTTTTTTCTTCACCGTTTTTTTTTCATCCAGTCAGTTTTAGATAAAACGTCTTTACAAACTTTAGAATAATTCTTGTGAAAATGTAATATTATTCTTTTTAATTATATAAAATATAATTTAAAATTTGCTACATTTTTTCCACTGTAAAAATGTAAGAATATTTTATTGCATATTATTTAAAAATATTTCAATTTTTTTTTTAAATATATATATTTTTTCCGGTGTTTATTAGGTTTTATTCCAATCAATTTTAAAATAAAATATTTATTCAAAAGTTAAAATAACCCCTATATAAATGAAAGAATATTCCTTTGTTTATTATTATAAAATATTTTATTTTATTTATTTGCGGTAGAATTAATTTTTTTTCTAAAATTTATATTTATATAGATATGACATCAACATTATTTATGTAGAATTAGTTATCTTCTAGTTCATTAAAGCATATGATGTTTTTATTTTTAAATCTAATTTTGTAAATGTTTGTTTAAAAAAAGCTATCATTTTATTTGTATTTAAATATTACATTTTAAAGAAATTTTTAGATATAGACCCCACCTTTTAAAATTACAAAATATGGATCTTTTAAAACATAAATACATACCAAATCATATTTTTTAAAAACAATTAAACTCAAGTATATTGAGTATATCTTTCACACATTTTTATGTTTTAATATATAAAATCTCTCTTAAAATAATTTAAAAAATTAAGTACTTAAAAAAGTACACTAGTTTATGTTTTCACACGCATATGAAGAATCTCATTAACTTGTTTTTAACACTAACGTGAATTAAAACTTGACATAAAATGATATTTTTATATCTATTAAAACTTTTTATGATAAATTTGTTTATATAATGTTGTATAAGACATGTCATTATTATTGCACCATAAAATCTGTTCCAAATTATATTTAGACAAAACCTTTGATTCAAAATATTGAAAATTGGAATTTGGCTTTTAATATTTGTTCGCATGATATTTTATTTCATTTTCTTACACTTAGATCTCACATTACAACAGCCATGCATTACAAATATATGATTCTTTCTACCCTATATTATAAGGAAAGTAATGTGAATTTAGGATCATATATTTTATGGGATGCTTCTAGTTTATGAGGTCCCTAGGTGTTAAAGAAAGATGTTTGAAATTATTAAATTTCATATTAAGAATACATTTATAATATGCAAAAAAATTATGATCCATAGTAGATGATATCAATAGAATAACCAATAATCTTGGTGTGTGTGAATGACACTTTTATTAATAGTTGAATTTGAATTTTGTATTTCCTAATATTAGCACATGTGTTGACACCCAATGGCTAAATTCATGCCGCCCCTGTATAGACTGTAATGTTATTACTAACAAATTTTTAGGACCATAACAAATAATCTAGATAAAGGGATAAGGGACTATGGAATATGATATAGAAACTAATAATCTATGTAACTAAATAAGGACTTTATGCTCCATAAGTCAATGAGAAAACTGATATTATTTGATATAATTAAAATTAACTTTGTATAGATGTTATTGAATGCTAAAACTACTTTACATAGACTAAAATCCATCACGACATTTTAGGACATTACAATTTCCTCTACTTTGAGAAACATCAAATAGTGTTCATTAACCAACAAAACATGTCTAACATGCCTATATAAATGAATCTAGGCAAATAATCACTTCAATTACTTGGTTGTTGTAATAATCACTCTTTTGAAAATTTAACCCCAACAAAGAATAAGATTTTTGTGTAATGAAGATAATATAATTATTTACCCTTAAACACAATGCAAATTAAAATCCCTTGGGTCTATCCATTGTGAAAATTTATTGTAAATTAAAATTTTATTCATTGGATTATATCTTCAAACTCTTTTTTCATAGTTTTAAATTGATTGCAATTTTTTGATTTTCAAATTTTTAACTTGTAAGAGATCTAATGGATGTTAAAAGTTGGGTTTAAACTATACAATATAGACTTTTCCATTGAGTAGTTTTGATAATTATAAATTATATTAATATTTTTTACATAGAAATTATTTTTTTAAAGTAAGATTTTCATCCATAATTTACACTTATTTTCTCTACAATGATAATATATATTCTTGTTATTTTCATTAGTGATGTTATCTATATGCTAGTGGTGGATCTTGCAGTACCTTGCTTTGGTGAGTCTCTCTCTCTTTCTTCTTTTTTTGGATCTTGCAGTACCTTGCTTTGGTGAGTCTCTCTCTTTCTTCTTTTTTATTTATTTATTTTTTCTTGTTTTTTGTTATTTATTATTTTTTATGTTAAAATTTTAAGATTGTATATAGTTGTATAATGGTTCATGCTAGTGGAATTATTTTCACCATGGTTCTTAAGATCAGTTAATTTTATATATTATTCTAGTGTTCAGTTTTAAAATATATATATTTATTAGAAGTTAAAATAGGAAGAATTATATACTATTATTTGGTGATGTCATTGGAAAAATAAAAATAACACTACCAAATATAAAAAAATTTAATGAGATTAGATAGCTTTAAAAAATCTATGTTGCTTTATCATGTTTATTCCAACAAGGTTTATATCAATTTACATTCACTAAGCTCATATTTTTAGATTACCTCATCCATATGTTGCATTAGTCTAATTTAAATTCTATAACAAAATAGAGATTATAATAATCAATAATATTTACATATTAAAGCTAGGGACTAGTCACTGCATAACCCTTTTTAATATTTCCTTTCATGTTCTTAATATTTCAATTTATATATTACAGCTAACTCATAATTTAATCATTAAAACCAAACTAGATTGAAATTTTATAGTTCTAAATTTTTTGTAATTTATAACTTGTTATTAGACTACTAATGATTAAAATATTAAATTAAAATATAATTTAGTGTAACTTTGTAATGCTTAATACACACTAAAATGATAATCATTACTTCCATGTTTATGATCAAGGATGGAATTGCCCAAATATTGAAAATAATTAATTAGTTTCATTTAAATGATGTACTCTTTTTATTTTATTTTTTAAAATATATATGTTTATAAGAAAGTATAAATTTCCATAGTTAAAATGTCATGTTATAAAATAAATGTATCAATGATAATTCCATCTTAATTTTGTAATATTATGGTAGAATGATTGTAAGTAGTGTGTGGATACTATTATTACGTGTTATTTATAACTATGAATCTGAGTGACTTTCACCTTGATTATAATGATTAAAAATATTAATTTTTTATCTAATCTATATCCCTCTATTTATATATACAATAGAATATTTCATATGGTGTAGAGTTTCATGCTTGAGCCCAACCTCACCCAGTTTGCTTAGTTACTACTTTATCAGGGAGTATCTTAATGGAGCCACCTTATACATATGTGTGAAATTATATACATTGATTATTTAATTTTCATAGATTAAAATAAAATAAGACTCTATTTGATATAAAAATCAATGAAAATACAATTTTTTTGAAATAAATATCCATAAATTCTAGGTTAGAGTGATTTTACAATTATATAAGTGGTGTCTTTCATTGAATATCCTTTTACATTTATTTATCTAATTGGTTTTAGAGCCATCCAATTAGGTTTAACATGGTTAACATTATTATAATTTTTCTCTTTTTAGTTTTATACTTGAATAAGTTGACACATGGTGCACTCTCTATGTTTTTAAAGGTATTATTTGGTATTTGACCCCTACATTTATTGATATGTCATATTTTTGAATTGTGTATTCGGTAATTGAAATAGTTTAATTAAAGGTGTGTAATGCATCAACATATGTGACATGTCAATAGAAATTTTACATGTATATTCTATGGCTATTTTGGTCCATCATTGAATTACATTGTCATTGCCAATCACCATCACCACCCAAATTGACTTGAAACTTTCACCATTTGCATGTTCTATATGGCCTTAAACTTCCACAATATGTCACCATTGCTTAAGTTCACTATAAAATATAATGAGTCTTCACTACAAAATGTTATACCATACCATATGAATAAACACACAACCTCATTTTCTACTGTCACCTCAAAAAAATTAGATTATTATTTTTTTAACATTTTTTTATAAAAATGTGAGATCAATGGTATTGGGTTTTTATTATGATACAACTATCTATTTACATGATTTTGATTTACATATCCCTATTTAAAAAAATAGAGAGTTACATATCTTCTTACATTACTTGCACCTTTAGATCAACTCCTAGTATTGATCTTTTAATATTTTTGTCTAAATAATACAATAATGGAAAATGAAGAATTCAATGTGTGTAATATAATAGCATATAAATCATATTCCGTTAAATAAATTATCCCCATAAATAAGTTATATTAAATTATAACTATGAAATTAATTATGATATATTATAACAAAAATATATCAACAGAACTATATAGTATAAAATTAATGTTCAAATGGTCATTAATAATACTTTTAAAGTAGTTACAATGTGAAAATAAATGAGATAATAAAGAGAATGATTTTATATGTAATTTTTTTTTTTAATTTACATTAGAGAGTTATCATGATGATGTCATGGAGACACTCTATTGAGTGGATGAAGAGCCTTGATAGTCTATGTGATAATTACAAAGTGTGAAATAGGCTTGTCCTAGCATGCTTGATGTTGGCTTAGTTGATATTTAGAGTTTGACCAATCATACTCTTTTATTTTATTTTTGAAAATATAAAAATTTATAAGAGAGTATAAATTTGCTTAGTTAAAATGTAATTTTATAAAAAAAATATACTAATGATATTTCTATTTTAATTTTGTAAGATTATGGTAGAAAGATTGTAAGCAGAATGATATTTCTACTATTGCATGTTATTTATACTTATAAATCCAAGTGGATTTCACCTCGATTGTAATTATTAACAATATTAATGTTTTAATTTATTTGGTTCTATGAAATGGTGTTTGAAAAGTGTTGCACAGACTGATTTAGCACATAGAAATACATAGAAATCTACACATTGGGTAGTTTTCATGACTATGATATTTTCAAATGATGAACAATTATCTAAAACCACCTTAATCATTATATTATCCTAACACTACCATTAAAAAAGTTTTGGAGAGAAAATATCATGATTTAGCCCTACAAAATTATTCTCAAAAAATGTTGTGCATGTTCATCTAGACAAAACACATCATATCTTATCATTTTGAGAAAACCTCACTAAGACATTGAAATATCATTTAAATTTTAAATTTATGATGCATTATGAGAAATGTGCATGAAGTTAAAATATTTGGATCTTAAATACATTTGAAAACACTTAAGCTTTAGTATTACATTTCATTTAAATTTTAAATTTGTGATAAGTTATGATAAATGCGCATAAATTTTGAATCTTTAAATCTTAAACACATTCACTACAACTTAAGTTTCAATATTATATATCATTTCATTTTCAAAGTTATGATATATTATAAAAAATACACATAAACATCTAATTTTTGAATATTAAACATGTTTAAAACCACTCAAATTTCAGTATTATATATCATCTAAATTTTAAATTTGTGATATATTATTAGAAACACACATAAAAATTGAATATTTGGATCTTAAATACATTTAAAACTACTTAAATTTTTGTATTACATATCACTCAAGTTTCAAAGTTGTAATGCATTATGAGAAACAAGTATAAAGTTTAAATCTTTAGATCTTAAACACATTAAAAATTGCTTAAATTTTGGTGTTACATATCATTAAAACTTCAAAGTTGTTATGCATCATGAGAAATATGTATAAAGTTTAAATCTTTAAATCTTAAACACATTAAAAATTAATTAAGCTACATTATTACATATAATTCAAATTTTAAAGTTATGATATATCATGAGAAATGCACACAAGCTTTAGATCTTAAACATATTCAAAACCACTAAGCTTCGGTATTACATATAATTTAAACTTCAAAATTCAGATGCATAATGAGAAGTACAAATATAATTTGAATCATATTTAAATCCACTTAAAGTTCAGTATTACGTATTTTTTAGATTTAAAAGTTGTGATGCATCATGAAAAATATGAAAAAAAATTAAATCTTTAGATCTGAAACATATTCAAAACCACTTAGATTCAATATTACGTATCATTCAAATTTTAAAATTATGATGCATTATGAAAAACATGCATAAAATTTGAATCATTCAATATTAAAGACATTCAAAACCATTTAAGATTACGTATTACATATTATTAAAATTTAAAAATTATGATAAATAATGAGAAATGTGCATAAATTTTGAATCTTTAGATCTTAAATACATTCAAAATGACTTAAGCTTCCATATTACATATCATTAAAATTTAAAAGTTGTGACACATAAAGTTGGAATCTTTGAATCTTAAACACCTTTAATAATGCTTAAGCTTCAATATTACATATCATTTAATTTTTAAAATTGAGATGCATTATGAGAAATACATATAAAATTTAAATATTTAGATTTTAAACATGTTAAAAACCACTTAAACCTCAGTATTACATATCATTTAGATTTCAAAGTTGTCATGCATTGTGAGAAGTGTGCATAAAGTTCAAATCTTTAGATTTCAAATATGTTCAGAATCGCTTAAGCTTTGGTATCACATATAATTCAAATTTAATAGTTACGATTCATCATAAAAAAATATACATAAAGTTTAAATCTTTGAATTCTAAACACCTTCAAAACCCACTTAAGCTTTTGTATTACATATCATTCAAACTTCAAAGTTGTAATGCATCATGAGAAACATGCATAATGTTCAAATATTTAGATTTTAAACATGTTTAAAACTGCTTTAACTTTAGTATTACATATCATTCAAATTTTAGATTTGTAATACATAATTATAAATGTGCATAAAATTTGAATCTTTAGATTTTGAACACATTCAAAACCACTTTAACTTTTGTATTAGATATTAAACACGTTCAAAACAACTTAAGCTTTAGAATTACATATCACTCAAATTTTAAAGTTGTGATACATGATGAGAAATATATATAAAGTTTGAATCTTTAGTTCTTAAATATATGAAAATGGTATAAGATTTATTATTACTCATGATTGAAAGATTTTAAATTTATGTGTATTTCTTATGATGTATCACAACTTTGAAATCTGAATGATATGTAATACAAAAGTTTAAACAATTTTGAATGTGTTTAAGATCTAAAAATTTAAAATTTATGCATGTTTATCATGATGTATCACAATTTTAAAATTTGAATGATATGTAATACTGAAGTTTTAAAAAATTTAAACATGTTTAATATCCAAATATTCAAATTTTATTTATATTTCTCATGATACATCGTAACTTAAAATTTCAATAATATGTAATATTGAAGTTTAAGTAGTTTTGAATGTGTTTAAGATCTAAAGATTCAAAATTTATTTATGTTTTTTATAATTTATTACAACTTAAAATTTGAATGATATGTAATACTAAAACTGGATTGGTTTTAAATGTGTTTAAGATCCAAATATTTAATTTTTTATATATTTCTCATGATGCATCATAAATTTAAAATTTGAATGATATGTAATATTGAATCTTAAATAGTTTTGAATATATTTAAGATCTAAAGATTCAACAAAAATTAAATTTAAAATTTTATTGATATGTAATAACAAAAATTAAGTGGTTTTAAATGTCAAAAATCTAAAGATTCAAACTTTATGCTCATTTATCACAATGCATTGCAACTTTAGAATTTAAATGATATTCAATACAAAAGCTAAAGTGGTTATGATGTGTTTGAGATCCAAAGATTTAAATTTTATGCACATTGTTAATGAAGCATTGTAATTTTTAAATTTGAATGATATGTAATATTGAAATTTAAGCAATTTTAAACTTGTTTAAGATCCAAAGATTTAAACTTTATGCACATTTTACATAATGCAATATAACTTTAAAATTTGAATTATATGTAATACTGAAACTTAAATAGTTTTGAACATATTTAAGATTCAAAGATTTGAACTTTAAAATTTGAAAAATATGTAATAATGAAACTTAATAAATTTTGAATGTGCTTAAGATTCAAATATTCAAACTTTATCTACATTTCTCATGATGCATCATAACTTTTAAATTTGAATGATATATAATAATAAAGCTTAAGTGGTTTTGAACATGTTTGACATAAAAAGATTCAAACTTTATATGTGTTTCTTATGATGTATCACAACTTTAAAATTTTAATGATATATAATACTAAAGTTTGATTGGATTTAAATGTGTTTAAGATCCAAAGATTCAAAAATTATATGCATTTTTAATGATGCATCATAACATTAAAATTTGAATGATATGTAATACATAAATTTGAGTGGTTTTGAATGTATTTAAGATCTAACTATTTAAAATTTATACATGTTTTTTATGATGCATCATAATTTTGAAATTTAAATGATATGCAATACCAAAGCATGAGTAATTTTAAACATGTTTAAGATTCAAATATTTAAACTTTATTCACATAAGTCATGATGCAACATAACTTTGAATTTTAAATTATATATAATACCAAAGCTTCAATGGTTTTGAATGTGTTCAAAATCAAAATATTATAACTTTATACATATTCATAATGATGCATAATAACTTTGAAGTTTGAATGACATGTAATATCAAAATTTAAGAGATTTTGAACATGTTTAAGATCTAAATATTTAAATTTTATGCACATTTTTTCTGATCCATGATGATTTTTAAATTTGAATACTATGTAATATTAAATCTTAAGTGGTTTTAAACGTGTTTAAAATTCAACAATTCAAACTTTATGCATGTTTCTCATAATGCATCACAATTTTAGAATTTGAATGTTATGTAATATTGAAACTTAAACAATTTTGAACATGTTTAAGATCAAATAATTTGAACTTTATGCACATTTTTGATGATACATCACAACATTGTAATTTAAATGATATGTAATATTAAAAATTGTGTGGTTTTGAACATGTTTAAGATCTAAAGATTAAAACTTTATGCATGTTTCTCATGATGCATTAGAACTTTGAAATTTGAATAATATATAATACCAAAGCTCAAGAAGTTTTGAACATATTTAAGATCTAATGATTCAATATTTGTACACATTTCTCATAAGTATTATAAATTTTATATTTGAATGATATGTAATACTGAAGCTTGAGCATATTTAAACATGTTTAAGATCCAAAGATTTGAACTTTATGCATGTTTCTTATGATGCACCACAACTTTAAAATTTGAATAATATGTAATACCAAAGCTTGAGTAGTTTTGAATATGTTTAAGACCCAAAAATTTAAAATTTATATTTGTATATCATGATGCATTACAACTTTAAAATTTAAATGATATGTAATATCAAAGCTTAAATAGTTTTGAATGTATTTAAGATGTAAAGATTTGAATTTTATGTACATATATAATGATACATCACAAATTTAATATTTAATTGATATGCAATACCAAAGATTAAGTGATATTAGATGTGTTTAAGATGAAATAATTTGAACTTTATGCACTTTTATCATGATCTATCGTAACTTTAAAGTTTGAATGATATGTTATACCAAGTTTGAATGATCTATCGTAACTTTACATATTTTTCATGATGCATCATAATTTTAAAATTTGAATGATATGTAATACTAAAACTTAAATAGTTTTGAACATGTTTGAGATTCAAAGATTTGAACTTTATGCATGTTTTACATGATACATCACAACTTTAAAATTTTAATGATATGTAATACCAAAGCTCAAGTGATTTTAAACATATTTAAGATCTAAATATTCAAATTTTATTCACATTTTTTATAATGCATCACAATTTTTAAATTTGAATTATATGTAATACTAAAATTTAAGCATTTTTCAATGTGTTTAAGATACAAATATTCAAATTTTATGTGTGTTTTTCATAATCCATCAAAACATTGAAATTTGAAATATGTAATATCAATGTTTAAGAAGATTTAAATGTGTTTAAAATTAAAAGAATTAAAATTTATGCACATTTTCCATCATGCATTACAACTTTGAAATTTGACTGATATGTAATACTAATGCTGAAGTGGTCTTTAACATGTTTAAGATCTTAAGATTTGAATTTTATACACATTTCTCATGATGTATCACAACTATAAAATTTGAATGATATGTAATATTGTAGCTGAAACAATTTTAAACACATTTGAGATCGATAGATTCAAACTTTATGCACATTTATCATTATACATCACAACTTTAAAATTTAAATGATATGTAATATCGAAGCTTAATAAATTTTAAAGATCTTGAAGATCTAGAGATTTAAACTTTATGCATATTTTTCATAATGTATTACAACTTTAAAATTTGAATGATATGTAATTCTAAAGATTAATAAGTTTTAAACATATTTGATGTCCAAAGATTTGAATTTTATGTGTGTTTCTTATGATGCATTATAACTTTGATATATGAACGATATATAATACTAAAGCTTAAATAGATTTAAAAGTGTTTAATATCTAAATATTTAAACTTATGTATATTTATCATGATGTATCACAACTTTAAAATTTGACTGATATGTAATACTGAACCTTAATCAATTTTTAACATGTTTGAGATCCAAAGATTCAATCTTTATGCATATCTCTCATAATGTATTACAACTTTAGAATTTGAATGATATGTAATACTAATTTTGAGTATATTTGAACATGTTTAAGATATAAAAATTTGAATTTTATGTACATTTTTTATAATGCATTGCAACTTTAAATTTTGACTGATATGTAAAGCTAGAACTTGAGTAGTTTTAAACATGTTTAAAATCTAAATATTCAAAATTTATGCATATTTCTTGTGATGAATCAAAACTTTAAATTTTTAATGATATGTAATACTAAAGTTTTAACATATTTGAATGTGTTTATAATCAAAATATTCAAATTTTATGCATGTTTGTCATTATGCATTGCAACTTTGTTATTTGAACATGTAATACTAAAAATTAAGTAGTTTTAAATGTGTTTAAGATCAAAAAAATGAAATTTTATCATGTTTTTCATGATGCATCATAACTTTAAAATTTGAATTATATGTAATATCAAAGTTTAAATAGTTTTAAATATGTTTAAGATCAAATGATTGAAACTTTATGCATATTTTTCATGATGCATCACATATTTAAAATTTAAATGATATGTAAAATCAAAATTTAAGTGGTTTTAAACTTATTTAATATTTAAAGATTTGAATTTTATGTGCATTTCTAATGATGCATCAGAACTTTAAAATTTTAAAAATATGTAATACTAAAATTTAAGTGGTTTTGAATGTGTTTAAGATCTCAAAATTCAAAATTTATATACATTTCTCATGATGCATCACAACTTTGAAATCTAAATGATATGCAATAACCAAGCTTGACTAATTTTTAATATATTTAAGATCCAAAGATTCAAACTTTATGCGTATTTTTTATGATGCATTGTAACTTTTAAGTTTGAATGATATGTAATACGAAAGCTTAAATCGTTTTAAATGTGTTTAAGATCCAAAGATTTAAAATTTATGAACATTTGTCATGATGCTCATAATTTTAAAATTTGAATGATATATAATACTAAAACTTAAGTGGATTTAAATATTTTTAATATCTAAAAATTTAAAAATATGTAATATCAAAGCTTAAGTAGCTGAAATGTGTTTAAGATTTAAAGATTCAAATTTTGTCTGAGTTTCTCATGATTTTGAATGATATATGATTTTGAGTTTCTCATGATTTTGAACATGTTCAAGATCCAATGATTTTATATTTATACTCATTTATCATGATAAATCATAACTCTGTAATTTAAATGATATACAATATCAAACCTTGAGTAGATTTAAACGTGTTTAAGATCTAAAGATTCAAATTTTATGCCCATTTCTCATGATGCATCACAACTTTAAAATTTAAATGTAATATAATATCCCAAAATTCTAAATTTATGTGCATTTATAATTATGCATCATAACTTTGAATTTTGAATGATATATATTACCAAAGCTTAAGCAATTTTGAATGTGTTCAAGATTTAATGATTCAAAATTTATGCACATTTTTCATAATACATCACAACATTGATATTTGAATGATATTTAATACTGAAACTTGAGTATATTTTAATGTGTTTAAGATCTAAATATTTGAACTTTAGGCATATTTCTCATTATGTATCATAATTTAAAAATTTGAAAAATATGTAATATTCAAGCTTGAGTGGTTTTGAACATGTTTAAGATGCAAATATTCAAAGTTTATGCATGTTTTTCATGATGCATCACAGCTTCAAAATTTAAATGATATGTAATACCAAATTTTGAGTAGTTTTGAATGTGTTTAAGACTTAAAGAGTCAAATTTTATGTGTATATTTCATGATGCATTACAACTCTAAAATTTGAATGATATGTAATATCAAAGCTTAAACAATTTTGAATATATTTAAAATCTAAATATTTGAATTTTATACAAATTTTTAATGATTCATCACAAATTTAGTGTTTGAATGATATGTAATACCAAAGATTAAGTAGTTTTAAAAGTGTTTACGATCTGATAATTCAAACATTATGCACATTTCAAATGATCTATCCTAACTTTGTAGTTTGAATTATATGTAATACCAAAGCTTAGGTAGTCTTTTACATATATAAGATCCAAAAATTTAAGATTTTTTCATGTTTCTCATGATGCATCGCAACATTGAAATTTGAATGATATATAAAATTAAATCTTAAATAGTTTTGAACATGTTTGAGAATCAAAGATTCAATTTTTATTCATGTTTCTCATGATGCATCATAACTTTAAAATTTTAATGCTATACAATACTAAAGTTTAAGTGATTTTGAACATATTTTAGATCTAAATATTCAATATTTATGCATGTTTCTCATAATGCATCATAATTTTAAAAATTAAATTATATGTAATACATAAATATAAGTAGTTTTGAACATATTTAAGATACAAATATTCAAAATTTATGTGCATTTTTCATGATATATAAAAACTTTCAAATTTGAATGATATGTAATATCAAAGTTTAGGTAGTTTTGAACATGTTTAAGATTTAAAGAATCAAACTTTATGCATATTTTTTATCATGCATTACAACTTTGAAATTTGACTAATATGTAATACTAAACCTTATGTGGTCTTTAATATGTTTAAGATCATAAGATATAAACTTTATAGATATTTCTCATGATTCATTACAACTATAAAATTTGAATGATATGAAATATCATAACTTAACTAATTTTAAATGTCTTTGAGATCCAAAGATTTGAACTTTATATACATTTCTTATGATGCATCACAACTTTAAAATTTGAATGATATGAAATAGAAAAATTTAAGTAGTTTTAAAACTATTTAAGATTTAAATATTCAAAATTTATAAATTTTTCTCATAATGCATTACAACTTTAAAATTTGAATGATATATAATTATGAATCTTAAAAAATTTTAAACATGTTTAATGTCGAAATATTTCAATTTTATGTCTTTTTCATGATGTATTATAGATTTGAAATTTGAAAGATATGAAATACTAAATCTTAATTAGTTTTGAAAGTGTTTAAGATCTAAAGACTCAAACTTTATGCACATTTCTCATAATGAATCACAACTTTGAAATTTGAATAATATGTAATACCAAAGCTTAAGCAATTTTAAACATGTTTGAGATCCAAAGATTAAATGATATATAATATTGAAGCTTGAATAAATTTAAACATGTTTAAAATCTACAAATTTGAACTTTATACACATTTATCATGATGCATTACAAAAATTAAAGTAGTTTTTAATGTATTTAAAATCAAAATTTTAAAGCTTTATACTCATTTCTCATGATGAACACAACTTTGAAATTTGAAGGATATGTAATACAAAACCTTGAGCAATTTTGAATATGTTTAAGATTTAAAGATTCAATTTTTTTATATGTTTCTCATGACGCATCATAATTTTGAAATTTGAATGATATGTAAGATCTATATATTTGAAATTTATAGGCATATATCATGATGCATCCTAACTTTGAAGTTTGAATGATATATAATACCAAATTTTAAGTAGTTTTGAATGTATTTTAGGTCCAAAAATTTGAACTTTATGCATATTTTTCATGAACATAAAAGAGTCTTGTAAAGAGATAAGATAGAGGACAAACACAAAGAAAGATATAAGTGAAATGTTTAACGGTAGCTTTTACGTAAGAGATGCAAGGGAAGGCACGGCCTAATAGAGACATGCCCAAGAATTTCGTCAGCCGCTCACACACATCAGTGATTATGACTTGCCCACACATTCAATAGCAGTCGAGTTTCGGAAGGGACATGCTCTCCAACAGTGCAAGTACCGCTATATTTAACCTAAATGATTCTTTCACAATTGCTTGTAGATATTTATGTTTGCACAGATCTGATTTCATTGTTAATCGAGCGCATCCAATATGCATTTTGAGCTCTTGTTGGCCTTTGCACAAAATCTCCTTGTGTTGTAGTAGAGCCTCCAGCACCCAGTCGATCGTCGCTGAGGATGTACCCATACCTGCACCTATCAAGCTCTGCAAAAAGGAAAATAAGAAACAGATGGTGTACTAGAAGTTGACAATCGGTGATTAGTAGATTTTAAAAGGATTGGAAGTGGCCAAAGTTGAAGAGGAGATAACCAAAAGTGGGCAAAATCCAAGTTGAGGTTGCGTGATGAGGCTGTAACTCTCTGAGAAATCGGTGAATTGGAAGCAGTTACCGTTATCCTTCTCATGGCTTTGGCTAAACAAGGAGATAACCAAAAGTGGGCAAAATCCAAGTTGAGGATGCGTGATGAGGCTGCAGCTCTCTGAGAAATTGGCCAATTGCAAGTAGTTGACGTTAGCCTTCTCGCGGTTTGGCTAAACAAACCACATAAAGACAAAGAAGCAGCTAAGTGCACCACAGCCTCTCTTATGGCCAACAATTGGGCATCTTCATCTATTAAACAAGAAGTACCCAATTTACCAAATTCTAATGTCTAGAGAGCTCTGGACCCATCATGCATCTTCAATTTGAGCGCCATTTCTTCACCTACATGCATCTAATTTTAGGTTTTAATGTTTTCTTTAAAGTCTTAAAGCATAAAATATCTTAAATTATGGTTCAAATTTTTCTGACTTTTTCTTTACTGTTCATTTGATTTTGGATCTTAAATTACGGTTCAAATTTTGCTGCATTTTTTCTTCACTGTTCTTTTGATTTTCTTCCAATCAATCAAACTTTAGAGTGATTTCTTTAAAAATGTATTAATATTTCCCTTTTTTGTTCCACTGTTCATTTGATTTTCTTCTATTCAATTTTAAAATAAAACATATTTTTAAAATTTAAAGTGACTTCATTAAAAATGTAATAATATTTCTCTACATGGACATTTTCCCTTCGCTATAAAAAATGTAAGATATAATATTTTAAATTTTATTTTATCTTTTCTTTAATATTGATTTGATTTTCTTTCAATTAATTTTAAAATGAAATCTCTCTTCAAATTGTAGAGGTTATAACCCCTCTAAAAATGTAAAAATATTCTTTCTCATATGACTATTAAATATTTTATTATATTTAATTGTGATTAAATTATTTTTTTCTAAAATTTATATTTATATCAATATTATATTAACTTTTTATATGTAAAATTAATTATCTTCTAATTCTTTAAAAGTTATATATATATATATATATATATATATATATATATATATATATATATAATTTTCTAAATACTAGTTTTAAAAAGAACATGTTTTGTGTTTAATACTTACATCTTTAACAACTCTTTAGATATCCACCCCATTTAAAATTAGAGAATATGAATAATTTTTTAAATTACGATTTAAATTTTGTTGCATTTTTTTTTTACTGTTCATTTGATTTTCGATCTTAAATCACGGTTCAAATTTTGTTACTTTTTTCTTCACTATTCATATGATTTTGGATCTTAGATTATGGTTCAAATTTTATTCCCTTTTTTTTTTCTACTATTCATATGATTTTGGATCTTAAATTACTGTTCAATTTTTGCTACATTTGATTTTCTTCCAATCAATTTTAGAATAAAACATATTTTCAAACTTTAGAGTAACTTCTTTAAAAATGTAATAATATTTCCTTACATGGACTTTTTCTTTTCACTATAAAAAATACAAAATAGAATATTTTAAATTTTATTTTATGTTTTCTTTAGTATTGATTTGATTTTCTTTCAATTAATTTTAAAATAAATTATCTCTTCAAATTTTAGAGTAACTCTTCTAAAAATGTAAGAATATTCTTTCTCATATTACTATTAAATATTTTAATATATTTAATTGTGATTAGATTTCTTTTTTCTAAAATTTATATTTATATCAATATGACATCAACTTTTTATATGTAAAATTAATTATCTTCTAATTCTTTAAAGGTCATTATATATTTTTTTGTTTTAAATTTAAATTTGTAAATACTAGTTGAAAAAAAAAACATTTTGTATTTCTTACTTACATCTTTAACAACTCTTTAGATATCTACCCCTTTTAAAATTAAAGAATATGAATAATTTTTCTGAAAAATAAATACATATTAAATCATATTTTAAAAAATTAGTTATAATTAAATTTTGTTTTTACACATTTTTATGTTTTAATAAATAAAATCTTTCATGAAATAAGTTTAGACTATAAGAAAATTCAAAAATAAAATAAAATGAAGTGCTTAAAAAATTAGACTAATTCACATTCATTTGCCAAAATCTCATTAAATTAATTTCAATTTTATCATGGATTCAAACTCGACACAAAATTATACTTTTAGATGGATCAAATAATTTTTATTTTTTTAAAATTATATTAATGCATTCAAATAAATGTAAAACTAATTAAAATAATTATCATCATATATATGAAATAGATATAATTAAAATACATAAAACATAAAAGTGACATATTTGTGTGGTCAATGTTATATAAAACTTAGCATTAAAACATGTAACCATAAAAATATAAAATTAAAGCTAAAATATTTGAAAAGTTGAAATTTGGAACTGGACAAAATTAGATTTTGTACTCTAAAATCTGTTCCAAATTATATTTGAACAAACCTTCAATCGAAAAGATTCAAAATTGGAATCTAACTTTAAAGATTTTTTAGATGATATTTTATTTCATTTTCTTACCCTGATGTCTCACATTACAACACCCATGCGTCAGAAATATATTATAATGAAAATAATGTGGATTTAAAATCATGTGCTCTACTTATAGATATTATGTGGCCTCTAATTTGAGGGTTTATTGTTTTCTTCAAAGTCTTAAAGCGTAAAACACCTTTTTCAAACTTTGCTGCGTTTTTTCTTCACCGTTTTTCTTTTTTTCATCCACTCAGTTTTAGAATAAAACATCTTTTCAAACTTTAGAATACTTCTTGTGAAAATGTAATATTATTATTTTTAATTATATAAAAAGTAATTTAAAATTTGTTACATTTTTTCTATTGTAAAAATGTAAGAATATTCTTTGGCATATTATTATAAAATATTTTAAATTTTTATATATATATATATATATATATATATATATATATATATATATATATATATATATATTTTGAGGTGCTTATTGATTTTATTCTAATTAATTTTAAAATTAAATATTTATTCAAACATTAAAATAGCCCCTATATAAATGAAAGAATATTGCTTTTTTTATTATTATAAAATATTGTATTTTATTTATTTATGGTTGGATTAATTTTTTTTCTAAAATTTATATTTATATAAATATGACATTAACTTTATTTATGTAGAATTAGTTATCTTCTAATTCATTAAAACATATGATGTTTTTATTTTAAAGTCTAATTTTGTAAATGTTTGTTTAAAAAAAAAAAAACATTTTATTTGTATTTAAATATTAAATTTTTAAGAAATTTTTATATATTGACCCCAAATTTTAAAATTATAAAATATAGATCTTTTAAAAAAATAAATAAATACCAAATCATATTTTTTAAAAACAATTTAACTCAAGTATATCTTTCACACATTTTTATATTTTAATATATAAAATCTCTCTTCAAATAATTAAAAAAAAATAAGTACTTAAAAAAGTACATTAGTTTACATTTTCACATGTATATGAAAAATCTCATTAACTTGTTTTTAACACTAACGTGAATTCAAACTTGACATAAAATGATATTTTTATATCTATCAAAACATTTTATGATAAATTTGTGTATATAATGTTGTATAAGACATATCATTAAAACATGATTTTGAAAGTGTAAAAATTGCAAACTTGAAATTTCAAGATAGATAAAGATAGTTATTGTACCATAAAATCTGTTCCAAATTATATTTAGACAAAACCTTCAATCCAAAATATCCAAAATTAGAATTTGACTTTTAAGATTTTGTCACGTCATATTTTATTTCATTTTCTTACCCTTAGATCTCACATTAACGTTAACCCATGCATTAGAAATATATGATTCTTTCTACCCTGTATTATAAGGAAAGTAATGTGAATTTAGGGTCATGTACTCTATGGGATGTTTTTAGTTTATGAGGTTCCTAGGTAGTAAAAAAAGATGTCTGAAAGTAATAAATTTCATAATAAGAAAAAATTTATAATATGTAAAAAATTATGATCCATAGTAGATGATATCAATAAAATAATTGGTAATCTTGGTGTGTGTGAATGACACTTTTATTAATAGTTGACTTTGAATTTTTTATTTCCTAATATTAGCACACGTGTTGACACCGAATGGCTTAAATCATGCCACCACTTTATAGACTATATATTTTATTGCTAACAAACTATTAAGACCATAACAAACAATCTAGATAATGGGATAAGGGACTATGAAATATGATATAGAAACTACTCTATGTAACTAAATAAGGAATTTATGATACGTAAGTCATCAAGAGAACTGAAATCATTTGATATAATTAAAATTAAGTTTGTATAGATGGTATTGAATACTAATACTACTTTACATAGTTTGAAATCCATCATGACATTCTAGGCCACTACAATTTCCCCCACTTTGAAAAACATCAAATAGTATTTATTAACCAACAAAACTTGTTTAACATGTCTCTATAATGAATCTATGCATAATAATCACTTCAATTACTTGGTTGTTGTAATAATCACTCTTTTGATAATTTAACCCAAAGAGAGAATAAGATTTTTGTGTAATGAAGATAATATAATTATTTACCATTAGGTATAATGAAAATTAAAATCCCTTGGTTCAATCCATTGTAAAAATTCATTATAAATTAAAATTTTATTCATAGGATTATATCTTCAAACTCTTTTTTCATAGTTTTAAATTGATTGCAATTTTTTAATTTTCATTTTTTTAACTTATAAGAAATGTAATAGATGTTAGAATCCAAACAGATTATAATCATGAAAAAAATCATGGGAGTCATTAGGTAATGAATTCAACATCCTCTAGAATCGTAAAAATTAACTAGATTGTATAGACTTATTCAAATCAAGGCAAAACTTTAAGGGTGCACATATTGATAGGTAATTTTGCATAGTCAACTTCAAAAAACTAGTTCATAAATCATATTTGATCATTCTAAAACTTATTGATATTAAAATGGAGGTATTTGAATTTATAATACACCCTCAATATCATTTTTAATGAAACTCCATGTGCTAATTGTACCAATTATAAACCTGAAGGTCACTTCAGCTTGCTAGGAAGAATGAAAATAGAGTATGCCTACTATACTAATTAGACTAGTAGCCTTATCAGTCCATTGGGCCTAGGATTAATCTAAGGACTAAGATAAAAATGAAAATTTTGACCATTAACCATAAACCATTGATCAAGACAAGACACTAATGACTACCTCAACCACACAAAGCAAAGGGCATGCCAAAGCAAACAAACAACAAGACACACACAGATTTGTTTATAGCACTTAGGGAAAGAAAATAACAAACTACTATGTACAAATAAAAATGAGCATACCTCCCCTGTATCAAAGGGAAATATTGGGACTCTTCTTTCTTTATGTTATGGAGGATTGAATGCGGCATATAACCTTTTGAACTCTAGCATTGATGCTTCCAACTCTTTCACAATGTCTACCAACTTCATTGGCCTGATATTCAATGAGAAATAATTATCTCCAAAAAAATTGACTAAGGAAATTAATTATTCTTGTATCCAATCAACCTTAACTGTGTCATGTGATCTTTTAACTATGACCTCTAATGGTGGTTCAACAAGGCATACCTTCTTATCTTCTATAGTGCTTTCAATAAGACTAGGATTCCTCTTATCTAAAAGTTATTCTAGCTCATCAAGTAGCTTTTCAAATTCTTCCCAATCTTGGTCATTGTTCTCCAAGAAAGATTATTTCTTTTCCTTGTCGTATACTTGGCCTTCAATTTTGTAAATCTCTTCATGCTCTTGAAAGACCTCTACTTACAGCTACCAATCATCCTTGTCCTCTTATTTATTTAGATCCCTTTCCTCATCAATATTTTAATGGTCATCTGCAACCTCATGATCAAGCATGGAGTCTTCCTCATGTATTTATTTATTCAATTCTTGGCCAACTTTCTCATGGATGTACTCCTTCTCAAGATTGGAAGCATTCGAGTTAGCTTCATGAATACACATATCCTCAAATATGAATATAAGATCTTGTGGATTGTATTTTTTTTCATAAAAGGGATTTCCTATGGTAATCTCTTCCTCATATCACTCATGAGGTCTTATTTATCACCCGTGAATTGTACTTGCTCTTCTTCATTTTCTTTTCTCAAGATAAGTTATTCAACATAAGGAAATTATTCTTCATCATCAACCAAACAAGGAGATCAGTTATGGCCTCTTGAAGGATCTCAATTTGAATCTCAACTACCATATCATGACTTTTATTATCAAGGGTTACAATATCTTCGATCTCCTTTCTAGTGATGCTAAGACTAGGCATTTGAAATCTGATGACTTAGCCCAATTAGGCTGGCAAGGAGTTGCATTCTCTTGAAGTAGGAATTCTTAATTTCCATCAACTAGCTTCTCTTATTTAAGTTCCCACACCATAGTTACATCAAGGCAAAGGGTTATGGAATGAGGTAAAAAAGAACTAGTTGGTGGAGGTGGAACATAGAATTCAAAATCAGGTTGAGAATGAAAAGTAAGAGATTCTTTTAGGAGCTCTTGAGAAAGGGAAGGTAGATCTTGGAGTGAGACAGCTTGAATTTATTCCTTCCACTTGACATCTACTTCATTCACATTTGAATAAACTTGGGAAATATCTTGAAAGAGGTGAAATGGGATGTGTTTAGGCATAAAATCTTTTTGTGGGTCTAAACCTTTCATCACATCTTAACTTAACAACTTCATTTTTTACTCTAACTCTTCAATTTTCTTAACTAGATCCTCTTGAAAAAGTATTTATTTAAGCTCATAGGAATCATCATGAGGCTAAGGTGTACATGAGGGCTAACATGGAATACAAGAAGTTTTTTTAGGAAGTGTAGGAGGGACTTGCAAAGGGATCAACTCTACTCTCCACTTCACACTCTTTGACAATGCTTTGATCTTCTTTCTTGCCCCATGACTCAACTATTTTGCTCTAACTTAGGATATTTGTATTTTAGTTATCTTCTTGAGGAATGGTGGGAGGTGTTTGTATAAGATCAAGCTTCTCTACAATTTCACATTCTTTGTCAAGACTTTTCTCCTCTTCCTCTCCCCATGATTTTACTATCTTTATTCCAACTTGGGATATTAGGATTAGAGGTCTCTTTTTGAGGTGGTGGGGATACAATGTGAGAGGCAAATTAGGGTTTTAAATCCACTTATTTTTCTACCAAAATGGACTATTTCATATGAATATTTTCCAACTCAATTTGCCTATCAAGGTTTGCTTTAAACATAAGATTATTCTTCTCAACTCTTCCCTCCACTTGATTTGAAAAAGGTTGATTGGGTTTATGAGTGGGAACCATGTAGGACTGATATCATTTTTTTATAAGTGGAAAATAAAGTTGATATGTTTGGTGAGGTTGCCTTTCATGAGCGTCCAGCCTATCCTCTAAGGAAGAGACTAAACCACTAAAATATAACATTTCACTTGTAAGCCTTTACCAATTGGCTCTCTCAATAGGTGTCTACTTCCTATTAACTAACTCTAATTCATTTCTCACCTAATGGATGGAACTATTAGGAATATTTTTACCACATCTCCTAAGAGTATCAAGCTCTAACATATATCTCTCATAGTTTAAGAGTGTCTTCTTGAAGGTGGAAATGGGTTGGCTTGAGGAGTGGCTAGGTTGACTAGGAGTAAGACATGGAGAAGGCATAGCTATATGACTGGTAAGAATCATGTATGGGCTAGATATGATCATATTGAGGATGAAAATAAGCATATTAAGGCCGATACATTTCATGATAGGGTTGGTTAAGAAATGCTATAAGCTTGGAAGGTCTCACCAACTTGTGTGAAGTTATACTCAACACCAAGGTCAGCCATGAAAATTCATTGGGAAATAATAACACAAAAGAACATGTTGAAAGTTTTACTTTACCAGCTGATATAGCTTTGGAGTCGCTATTGATGCTTGAATAAATGCCTCCAAAAGCTAATGTGTTGAAGGACAACACCAAAAATCCTCCAACTCTTGGAACAAGAGTCCCACCAAGCATGCTAAAAATAGTTGTCACTTGGATTTACACCATTTAAGGAGATGATAAGGATATCCTCATCAAATTGGCATAATGGAATCATCTCTAGGCTTTTTGGTAGCCTAAGGAATGATGTGAGTCTCTAGATAGGGCTAGCTCCCTTGATGTACCGCTATGGATCAAACTATAACTAAACTTTTGCAAGGTGAAAAGTGAGAGAGATAAATAAAATCAAATATAAACTAAGAAGGTGATACACCAAATCAATTTTATGACTTCCAACTAATTGCATTCTACACTTGAGACCAAGAAATAAACTAAAACATACACTCCTTCAATCTTCACCTTCTCACATCAATGTTACATTGTGAGGTCATGGATGGATGTGTAAAAAGAGGAGGAATAGATAAGAGGCCTTGAATGGCACTAATGAGAATACTAACTCACTAAACATTTCACATCTCTTAAAATAATTCACATGCCCTGTAAGAAGAAATTTTCTAATTGTAAACAAGATGAAAGAATGATACGACATGCTAGGAATCCATAGTCTTCAATAAAAAGGATTCATCATTAAAATGTAAAACACATGTTAATAGTCATATATAGATAACACTTATTCATTTTATTGATCAAAAGGTATACAAATGATTAGGTTGGAGCATCCAATACAATGCCAAAATGGCTAGTTCTTATAGAAATTGAGAGAGAAAGAGAAGTCCAAGGGTCATAAGAACACTCATAAATATGAAAAAATAATTTATCCATGTATGATAAGATGATATGGTTCAAAACATGAAAGGTAATGAATTAAAAATATCAATCTAAGTCATCAAAGTCTTGCAAAGTGGCAAAAAACTCCTCATTTTGGATTATAAAAAATCCCTGCATAATTAGACCTAAATGGGTATACCATAACTGATGAAGAGAAGGTATAATAATTATAACAGAAGATGAGACTCTTATACATGACTCTCCATTCATTGGTTTCATGCCTAGTCCTTTGGAAACCTTTCAAAGTGAGCCATCATCATCTGCTACCTAGAAAATTACCCTTCCATGCACCTTGCACACTTGGCCTACAAAATTCCTTTATTTTTCCATGAAAATATTTAAGATTAAATAGGTGAAATTTTTCAATACCCTCCATTTCCTTGGAATCATTAGGGCACCTTAAAAGTTCATCCACTTGAAGTTTTCACACTTCTCCCTAGCTTGTGTAATATGTCAGAATTGACTGGCTGAGTTGAATCACTTGTTTTGGGAACTTATAAGTTGTTTCATAACATGAAATGAATATGGGGAGTTATATTAGTGTTAATATTCCACAAAAACTTGGTTACATCTCTTGACTCTTCTTTTAGCCTACACAACACACAAAATAGTCAGAAAAATCTTATTTCTACATCCATCTATACAAGTCCATACAAAAAAAGGTGTTGAGAAGCCTAGGTGAGTCCTCTCCAAGGTAAAAAAAATTTTCATGAGATAATTACTCACTTATACTAGCTCTCTAACTCAATCTTCCCAAACTAGTCCTAACAAGGGTTTGCAAGGGTTTTAGGGTAGTTTTGGGTCTTAAGCATTATTCATAAAATTTCCACATCCAAATCAAAGACAAATTCTAAAAAATTACTTTTAGGGACCTTTATAACCCCTATAAAACTTTTTACCACCATGCATAACCTCATGGAAGATATGAGTAACCAAACTTGTCTCATAGAGCTTGCTTTTTCCAATTTACATAAGTTTGAGTTAATTCAAGGTCCAAAAATGGATTATTTTATCTTTCTTTGAACACTTTTTTACTAACTGTATGAACAAGTTTCCACAAATTGAGAGGCTTAAATCATGCTATAAATGATGATAAACCCCTATTTGGACACTATGTCTAGCCATGTCCAATAGGCTTACCTACAAGTTTGGCTCAAAATGATCTTTCTTGGTGATTTATTTGCATAAAATTGCTTTAAAATCTCCATAATTACCCCCTATAAATGTTACAACTCACTATAATATTCATTTCATACTATAAATGAATGTTGCTCTTCATTTACCCTTTTGGCCTTGATTTTGCCTATTAGGTCTGATTACAAACCTAGGAGTATGGAGTATCCTTTTTGGTTTCCCATATTTTTATGGGTTTTCTTAAACTTCAAAAACTCACTTTAAGTGTCTAAACAACATTTTATCCATCTATTTATCATCCTCCTTCAAAACTATAGGGTTCTTGCTCCTCAAGTGTGCTCTTCCTCTGAAACAATATAGAGGGGTGTTACCCTATTCATTAATTAAAAATAATTATTTTAAGGGATTATCCTAGTTCTCAAGATTATTTTTACAAAGAATGAGCTCCTAACTACATGATCTGACCCTTCAAAACCACAAATTCCAAGACTAGTTCTTTTAAAGGCAAAATATGTAGTGTTTACAAGAGTGAACTATGTATGCTTGTTTGAGATCCATATTTTGCATGATTATCAATGGTGAGAGTGCATTCAAGGTATAAACATCATATTATATATGTTATAGACCTATTCATCATTCTATTTTACAACATACCCCTCACATTCATTTCCTAGTCCAAACTGTATTTAAACTCTTCATTATGCCTCAAGTTATAGATGTACACCCTCCGTACAAATAGGGTACACCTCAATGGAATATAAAGAAGTACCGGTGACTATTCTATATCTTAATTTCATCTCCCTAGCCTTTACACTCCATTTGGATGTTCCATTTGTCTTATCCTCTCCATCGGCTCTAAGTTGGGGTTTTGTGAGGGTTTAGAGTCATTTGGACTCTTAGCCTTTGTTCACAAATGTATCACATTCAAACCCCTATTTTATGATTCTAATAGTATCTTAGGGACCCCCTTAACACTTTCAAATATATTGAGGTCTCATGCATAGCCCTAGATGGGTTCTAATCATTCAAACATGGCCACTAGGGCTCTTCTAGTAGTTTGCATAGGTTTGTGTGTACTTTAAGACAAGAAATGGCTTATTAGAGACCTCCCCTGCATACTTATCATATTTGAAAATTTGATGAAAACCTAGCAACATATCCCACATGGTCTCAATGCTTATCTATCTATAAAAGTGATAAGACTCCTTTCTAGGCATTAGGCCTAGATTAGGCCTACTAGGTGTTGCTTACATGGAGTGTTTTCACTTTATTTGAAAGTGACTAAATGTAGAAATCATTATTACGGCTTAGGTTATTGTGCATACATAAAAGTGTGAATTACCTATTAGATAGAGTAAATTAGCTTGTGTTTTAACCTAATGAGTGTTTTTATTTTGAAAAACTATCAAAATAGATCCTCCCAATGGTCTCCTCCCACCCAATAAAATTTTAAATCCCCCTAGATAAGCTTCCAACCCTACCTCTTGAGAACCTAGTAGATCTGAGCCCTTATGTTCTAAATATGACTACACAAATTGAGCAAATACTTAAATGTATTCATCAAAATTTTATATCTCATAATGATCAATTATTTACTTGTAGGTCCTTACTACCATTCCATCATTTATTTCCCATCATCTTGTTGAATACTTAAAACATGTGTTGGGCGATTGGCCAGTCAAGGAAGCAATTAGAAACATAAAGGTAGTAGTAAGTGGTAGCCCTAGTCTAAACAACCAATTACTAAATTAATTAGTAGAGGTGAATGTCTCTCAATAATTTATTAAGTGTATTGGTAATCACAAAACACTAGGTTAAGAACCTATATCTTAAGAGCTTTAGCAGCTCAAATGTCATATATTCAGAATTTATAATAGAAGCTAGATGTATGAAGCAAGATCCTTCACTTTAGTTGTCTCCTACAAGACAACATCAATATCTAACCCAAAGACTCTCAATCCTACATCATTTGATCCTTTAGTGGTCTTTGATGAGGAGGAGTCTAAGGAAGTATTTAGGTCAAAATAATACTTCTTGACCAAAGGAGATTTCTACATATTTCTGGATTACTACCCAAAACATCAAAAACCTCATGCCTAGATCTTGAATAACTAGAAACTCCTCCTAGAAGGTAGAGGTAAATCTACCCATGTGTAATTTTCTAATATTACTATATTTTTTCATAGTAAGGACAAATAGAAGATTCAAAACTTGTTTTGGAGCTTGAATCAACACCACTTGGTCTTGAAAGTATTGTCTCTAGCATTCAACCCTCTCATTGAATCACTTAATTTAAAACCGATATGGGATCACATACCCCATATCCCTCTTCATTTTTTGACATAATCTAGTCTTAAAGTAATTGGTGAATCTCTAGGTGAGTTTATGTAAATTATCTAGTTATTGATCAATTTTTCCACACTACTTTTGCCTAAATTCTAGTAAACATTGACACCTTTAAAAACTTACATGATAAAAAACATTTTTATAGCTGGAGATAATTCATGTTGTTATCTTCTTGACTATGAATTCCTACTATTTTGTTATCGAAACTATCTTAATATAGGATATTTGAGAAAAAAACTACAATAACTTCAAAAGAAATAAGTATTCTTCTTGTTGGAAGAACTCCCTTCCCACCCACTTTACAATGATGGTTGATTCTAAAAGTGAGTATTCAACCTTATATTTGGATGCTATTCAATCTCATGATAAAAATGAGGACCTTAAAATACCTTTTTATAATCAGGGAGGCTTATTGGAATATCAAACCATTATAAGGAATATTTCATACCTAGTTTTGGAAACATCTCAACTAGATACATCTACATAAGTGAATCTAGAGTGTGATATATTTAAGGCATAACTAAGATAAGTTACATCAGTAGAATATGAATCTTATCCCTTTAACCCAAATTCAAATTCATTACCAATTCATTCTAAAGTAGTGGAAGACAAAGGAGAGTAGACCAAGGTTAAAAAAAAGAAAAAATGTACAAAAGTTATAGTTTAGGCTTTCAGTATGGCTCTCTGCTCAATGGGACCTATGAGAATTTTTTTTTTAAAAAAAAAATTAATAAATGATAGGCACACATTTAATTTTTACTTTTCGAAAGTATCATAAAATATATCCTAATGGCAACAATGTTGCTAGAACAATGTAGTGTATGCTACTTGGTTAATTTAGGTCTTGGTTCAATAAAAATCAATTATTTTACATTCTTATTTTATTCTAGTTTTGTCATCCCATGTGAGTGTTAATGTTTTAATATTTATATCCATTGTGTATTGTTACAAGAGATACAATAATGAAATATTATTTAAATTCACCTAAATAGGAAAAATATTTCCAAACAAAAATAAATCTAGTGAAATAAACTAATTAATGGGTAATGAAGAAACATCCCATTTCATAAAGAACCATATTACACATTAATAAAATAATTGATATCGATACCATAAAAAATTTCACCTATTTATGCTCACAAATGATGTCAATATTGAAGACTCAAAATTCTTAAATCATATAAAATTTGATCTATTAATAACTTTGACAACATTCAGTTTTTATCTATTAATAACTTTGACAACATTCAGTTTTTATTTAAACCAAGTTGAATGTATTAAAAAGAAAATTATAATCATTTGTCTAGATGACCAAATATTAGACAGTTGTATTCCCTTAGATTTCCTTAGGCATCTCAAACCTAAGAAAAAAAGGATGTGCAAATTCTAAAGCTTAGAATAATGCAGTATTTTACAACTAGCATCAATGCAATATTTTCACCAATTTAAATATATCAAAAAAGGTTTACTAAATAGGCATTATTTTTTTTCATGAATCATTATGTATCAATCAACGTTATGCCAATACCGAATAATTATTTAAAATAAAATTATACTGGGAAATATAAACATAATGGATCAACTAAGATGGGTACTGAGCCAAATCTAAAAATACCAAATAAATAAATAATTCATTAACAATAATGTTTTTAAACCCACATGGCCCTCCTAATCAACTTACCATTCTTTGTCAAAATATAGTTTCAAGTTCATTAAGGAATGAGAATGTAGGAAACACTAAATGCATTACAAAAGGCACTTTTAATACATGTGACACATTAAAATGCATCATAATTATATGAAAAATAAAATTAAAAAAACATTCATTTACCACAAACACTATAAATAAATTCACTTATAATATGTGGATATAAATATGCATCATCAGTTGAAGCTATAGTAGTTGACACCTTTAGAAATTACATTCATTATAGGTAAATGAAAATTATGAATTAGTTTAATAGTGTCCTTAAAAAAGGACACATTATAAATAAAACTACCTATGATCTAAACAAATTGTTTGGTTAAGAAATTACCTCCAATTAGACTTGGAGAGTAATCCTAGATATAAATATGATGAAAACCTAGAAACATATCCTATCTAGCTATAAAAGTGATAGGACTCCTCTATTAGGCCTAGATTAGGCCTACTAGGTCTTGTTTGCAAGTTTTATGACTGAGACTCCCCTATAGGCATATATAATCACTCTCTTCATTATCTCATGTAGTTTCACATTTCAAGCTCTTAAAACATATTCACAATGATTGTTTAACCATTTTAATATTTATTTTATTCTATATAATGGAATTAATATATGTTTTAATAATATATCACAATTTATATAACTCAATATGATTTATATATTATTATATGACACAAATTCAATAATCCAATTTCCATTATTTTAATGTTAGAGAAGAATACTAAAATATTAATACTAAGAGTTGTCGCAAAGGTGCAAGTAATGTCATAAGATATGTAAGTCTCTATTTTCATAGATTGGGGATTTGTAAAGAAAAAGAGGGTAAATTGATAGTCATATCATACTCAAAACCTATGTCCATTGACACCATCTCACATTTTTATGACAAAGTGATAAGAAATTATAATATGATTTTATTGGAGGTGATGATGGAAAATGAGGTTGTGTGTTTATTTATATGGCGTGCCAATGCATTTTATGCTAAGGAGTAATTTTAATTAATGGTGAAATTAAGTAATGGTGATGTAGTGGAAAGGGTAAGACAACATAAAACATGCTAATGGTGAAAGTTTCAAGTTGATTTTGGTGGTGATGGTGAGTGGCAATGATAAATTATTTCAATTATGGACCAAAAGAAGACTTAAAAAATATGGCTATAAATTTTAGTGACATGTCACATATTCTTATGAATTATGTACCTTTCACTAAACTATTTTAGTTACCCAATACCAAAATAAAAAATGTGACATATCAATGAAAGTAGGAGTCAAACATGCCCAACAATCCCTTTAAAGAAATAGAGTGTGCACCATGTCTCAATTTATATAAGTATAAAAATAAAAATAATAATATTATAATTATGTTAACAATATAAAACCACATTAAATGACTCTAAAACAATTATAAAAAATATAAAATGATTTCCAACTAAAGACTCCTCTTATATAATTTTTAAAAACCCTAAGAAAATTGAACTTGTATGCAATGAGAATATGTTAAAAATAGGATTTGAATGTGATGTGGATTCCATTATATGAATAAAATAATATTTTCCCCATTAGCTTGGAATTGAATGAAATAATTTTAATTATGTTCATGCCAATTAAGTGTATATGGAACCATAGTTTGTCACATTCTTTTCTTGTATTTTAATCTTAAATTCTTAAACCCTTTTAATCTTGTATTTTAAAATAACACCCATCTAAAATTTCTAGTATTTTTTTTTTTTAAAATTTACATTTTAATTGAATATTATATCAAATAGAGTCTTATCTTCTCTCATTTATTAAAATTAATTAATTAATTAATCTATATAACATCACACATATGTATAATGTGACACCCCAAATAAAGTCCCTAATAAATTAGAAATTAAATAAAGTGGGCAGCGTTTAGCTTAGTGATGGATCTCTGAACCCTATGAAATATTCTACTCTACATATAAAAAGGGGACTACATATCACATCAAACATAAATATTTTCAATCATTACAATTGATGTGTAAACCACACAAATACCAAGGTATAAATAATACAGAATAGTAGTATCCACACACTACTTATTATCTTTCTATCGTAACCTTAAAAAATAGGATGAAAATATCATTCGTACATATTTTATTAAATTAAATTTTAACTAAACAAACCAATAATCTCTTTTATACACACACACACACACACACACACACACACACACACACACACACACACACACACACACACACACACATCTGTGAAAAAATCATATAAGAACATTTGAGGATTTGATGATATACCATTATAGACATTGGGCACCATTGCTTTGGATATCATGATAAGACCTAAAACCCTCTCTACACAGTTCCAGGTCATGCTAGGTCCTCTTCATTATAATATTTTACACAATTGACCTTAGATACATGCTATGGGGGTAGTTTCTTCTACTCTTCATCGATGACTTAAGTTTCTCCATGAAGGATACTTATACACATGTCTAGTAGATAACTAGTCATTCATTTATTATTGAACTACAATGTCATCTTCAACTATTTCACCAAATGGGACACCTCATATCATAGTTCAACCACCACCTCATTGCAATTATCTTAATTAGATATATACATATGAGGTTTGAGAGACAAACACTTCTATCACTCCTCCACTTATAGGTGTGCCCTTTGCTCCATATATTCAGCCAGTCATAACATCTTTAACTATTTTAGCTACTCTATCATTCATGATTCCTACATTTGTTATAGTTATACATTCTAGTAGTACAAGTTGATTCTATAGATATAGTTACTCCATCAGTTATAGATACTCTCACAATACCATTATCTTCTACTATTATAGTTGATGAGACTCGCATATCATAGTTACGCCTTATGGTAAATTTTGAGTTACCATATGTACATGATATTGATATAGATTCCTAGGCTTCTTTAGATGATGATATGAGACCCACACTCATAGATAACTATTTGTCTGGGCTAAGCTCTACACTAGTTGACCTAAGAGATTATTGAGATGACTCTAGATCTCTCATTAGACATCCTACATCACTCTTAGCATCTCACACTACACTCTCAGGATATACTCCACATTTATGGCCATAAATAGATCACTTGGCACATATAGTTCACATAGTTACCTCTATGGATATAGATGGCACAGATCTTTTAGAAGATTATCATAGCAAGATGGTGACCCATTTTATCTTTTTCACAAGATCATAGTCCATGATACAAACTCATGTATAACGTTATAGAAAATATTGGATAAACTATAGATTTAAGGTATTATTCATATTAAAACACGATCAACACTGGCTTCTCCACTTATACCCAAGCATTTTACTACCAGAGCTAAACATCTCAGAGGGGAATATGCATCTCAACTACTAGAGCAACCTTCAGTTTGCCTTTGATAGGGTGATAATATGTGTATAAATTCTATAGCATATAATGATACTTATGATGATGATGTTGAGGCATTTGATGATGGTCATTATCCCTTCCTCCATCTCCATCCCTATCAAGCTCCATCTTTGGACTTTTTACCCCCTAAAGCCTTGTCTTTTGTGTCATCATGTACATATTGCTTTATTCATATACTTGTATATAGCCTTTTTTTTCAACATCTATACATAGCTTTCTTCTATTTACTTGTACATAGTTCTTTTCTTCAAATTCTTGTATATAAACTTACTATGATTGATTGGACATAGTTCAACATTTCAAAATAAAAAAACAATATAGCATTTCAAAAACTCAAAAACATTCAAATATATCAAAAAATTAAAAACATGCAAATAGTTCAAAAACACCACAAATATTTTGATTGTATGCATCATCCATGCTTTACATTTATACTATCATGCTAGAATTACATTCACTATTTTATACAATTGTTTGTCAAATTATCTACATTACCATTCTTCCTTGATCTTATTCGAGTGTGTGCAGTGACATCCAACTATTTGATTGCTTCACTCTACCCATTGAGGGGGCATCCTACTTCTTCTATATTTGAGACACACATCAGTTTACATACCCACCGGGGAAATCTTCTACATGACTATACCAACTAGGTTATGTCATTCCTACATGACACACTATAGTTATCATGTTGATGTACATTAATTATTAGCTTACATATATTAATTTACTAACACTCACTCATATATAGCACTTGTGCATTTCTGAACATATAACTAGTCTAGTACAAATATGTCTTCCATACTTTCACTTCTTGCTTTGATTAGTTTAGATGTAATTATATTTATAGTATTTACATGATTTCCTTTCTTGCTTAGCATAGCTTGATGTGATGACATTTTCCAATTCCTACTTGTCTCCTATATGTAACTTAGGACATTTTTCAATGTCCTTTACTTCTATTCATGTGTGTGCCTTTAAACATTTGCCAATGTTGCTTGCCTGTACTCTTCTATGTGATTGTGCCTTTCATGCCAACATTTATTTTTGTAATTATAAGTGTATGTTGTATTTGAACATGTCTTGTATGTTTACTTTTAATTTGAGTGACATATTCCCATGTCTCTTATTTGCTTGGTCCCTTGGCCACCCTTATACACTTCTTGCTTCTTGCCTTGTGTGTTTGTTTCTTATTTACTTCTCATTTTGTGTGTGTGTGTGTGTGTGTGTGTGTGTGTGTGTGTGTGTGTGTGTGTGTGTGTGTGTGTGTGTGTGTGTGTGACCTTGTCTCAGTCGTATTAGCTAGTTTCTAGCTAAGTCTTATTTTCTCCATCTTACTATTTTTAGAAAGGTCAAAATTACAATCTAATTTATATAAATGAATAACTTAATTATTTCATATTTATTTATTGAATTTATTACTCAGACCCTTTAACTAAATTAGGAATAATATACTAATATTCTCAAAACTGTTAAATCATTTGGTGAACTTGACTTACTTCGTTTACTCATAAAAACTATAAAAACCTTAAAGTAAATTTCCTAACAGTTTTTTTTTTTCTAATTTTTTACTTGCATAATAAAATAAGAAAATTAGCATTAAATTTTAAAATTTCATAGTAATTTTAAAATAAATTTCTTTCAAACCCTCAATGTCCATACTAGGTCCCAATATTTTCTCAGTAATTTTCCAATAATTTTTTGATTCTTTACTAGCATATCAAAATAAAAAATTCACTCCAAATTTCAAAATTCAATAGTACTTTTCAAAAGCATTTATTTTTCAAAACCCTAGTTACATCTACTAGGTCCCATTTAATCCCAAATTTCTCCAATAATTTTTAAAAAATTTAATTGCCTATTCAATCAGAAATCCACTTTCATTTTAAAAATTCCATAGTATTTTTCAAAAATATCATTTTTTAAACCCCAATTTTCATACACTAGGTCCCATTACTTCTTGAGGTATGACCTTACATTCTAAAATCAGATTTCAAATATGGATCTCACTAATTTACAATTTTTTCTTACATTTCTTGCAAAAAATAAGGATACCATCATTGGTCCTATCATGTACATGAATGATGGAGTTTAACATATGTCAATACAAAGATTTACTCTTTATGTTTCATGCTTATCTTTCATAATATGGGATGATGTTAAGAAAGTTATTATTAAACCTACTAAGATATCTTTTGTATCACCTCCCTTAGAGCCCCTATCCTATGTCGAGTCATGGTCCATTTTGCTCTTCCCTAGGTCACTACCCATCGTTAGAGAGCCTAGTTGACACTCTTTGTCCCTCCACCACCTTGACCTATCAATTATCTTTGCTCTCTTCCCATAGCTACTACTAGTCCTATATAGATAGTAGATAATGTCTTTAGAGTGGTTACTCAATATGCTTCCATGCCTCCACCTAATTATGAGCCCCACCACCCTCCCATTCCCTCCCATCCCAAGCCCAACCCACTATCATAAGTAGATCCACATAAGGCATATTATATTGTTTGATCAATTGACAAACACACCAGCCAAGATTTTCATGTTAGATCTACTTTAGAAGGCCAATGTGTTCAAGGACATTCTTTATTAGGAACTCACTCAAAATTCTATGCCCATTGATTCAAAGCCTTCTTATTTTACATCAATGGTTAACATTCTAAAAACTATAGAAGATGATATCACTTTTGATCATGATGACATGCCATGTCAAACAATAATTGATCAAATTTTACCATTATTCATATAATCTCAAGCCAAAACTAGCGTAGTTAAGAGAGCTCTAGTTGATAGTGGTTCTAGACTTAATATATGTAATATTACATTCTTATAGATCATGGGAAAAAACGTGACATCTATGAAAAAATCATATAAGAACATTTGAGGATTTGATGATATACCATTATAGACATTGGGCACCATTGCTTTGGATATCATGATAAGACCTAAAACCCTCTCTACACAGTTCTAGGTCATGCTAGGTCCTCTTCATTATAATATTTTACTCAATTAACCTTAGATACATGCTATGGGGGTAGTTTCTTCTACTCTTCATTGATGTGTTAAGTTTCTCCATGAAGGATACTTATACACATGTCTAGTAGATAACTAGTCATTCAGTTATTATTGAACTACAATGTCATCTTCAACTATTTCACCAAATGGGACACCTCATATCATAGTTCAACCACCACCTCATTTTAATTATCTTAATTATATATATGCATATGAGGTTTGAGAGACTAGTACTTCTATCACTCCTCCACTTATAGGTGTGCCCTTTGCTCCATATATTTAGCCAGTCATAACATCTTTAACTATTTTAGCTACTCCATCATTCATGATTCCTACATTTGTTATAGTTATACATTATAGTAGTACAAGTTGATTCTATAGATATAGTTACTCCATCAGTTATAGATACTCTCACAATACCATTATCTTCTACTATTATAGTTGATGAGACTCGCATATCACAGTTACCCCTTATGGTAAATTTTGAGTTACCATATGTACATGATATTGATATAGATTCCTAGGCTTCTTTAGATGATTATATGAGACCCACACTCATAGATAACTATTTGTTTGGGCACAGCTTTAAACTAGTTGACCTAAGAGATTATCGAGATGACTCTAGATCTCTGATTAGACATCCTACATCACTCTTAGCATCTCACACTACACTCTAAGGATATAATCCACATTTGTGGCCATAAATAGATCAATTGGCACATATAATTCACATAGTTACCTCTATGGCCAATCATTCATATTTATGTATGCAACACACAACATCAACCATAGATTATGTTACAAATGTTAATTGATCATGGATCAATTATATTACCTATAGTATGGCACAGATCTATTAGAAGATTATCACAGCAAGATGGTGACCCATTTATATTTTTCACAAGATCATAGTCCATGATACAAACTCATGTATAAATTTATAACAGATATTGGATAAACTATAGATTTAAGGTATTATTCATATTAAAACACGATCAACACTGCCTTCTCCACTTATACCTAAGCATTTTACTACAAGAGTTAAACATCTCAGAGGGGAATATGCATCTCAACTACTAGAGTAACCTTCAGTTTGCCTTCGATAGGGTGATAATATGTGTACAAATTCTATAGCATATAATGATACTTATGATGATGATGTTGAGGCATTTGATGATGGTCATTATCCCTTCCTCCATCTCCATCCCTATCAAGCTCCATCTTTGGACTATTTACCCCCTAAAGCCTTGCCTTTTGTGTTATCATGTACATATTGCTTTATTCATATACTTGTATATAGCCTTTTTTTTTCAACATCTATACATAGCTTTCTTCTATTTACTTGTACATAGTTCTTTTCTTCAAATTCTTGTACATAAACTTACTATGATTGATTGTACATAGTTCAACATTTCAAAATAAAAAAACAATATAGCATTTCAAAAACTCAAAAACATTCAAATATATCAAAAAATTAAAAACATGCAAATAGTTCAAAAACACCACAAATATTTTGATTGTATGCATCATCCATGCTTTACAAATTTTATACTATCATGCTAGAATTACATTCACTATTTTATGCCATTGTTTGTCAAATTTATCTACATTACCATTCTTCATTGATCTTATTCAAGTGTGTGCAGTGACATCCAACTCTTTGATTTCTTCACTCTACCCATTGAGGGGGCATCCTACTTCTTCTATATTTGAGACAAACATCAATTTACATATCCATTGGGGACATCTTCTACATGACGATACCAACTAGGTTATGTCATTCCTACACGACACACTATAGTTATCATGTTGATGTACATTAATTATTAGCTTACATATATTACTTTACTAACACTCACTTATATATAGCACTTGTGTATTTCTTAACATATACCTAGTCTTGTACTAATATGTCTTCCATACTTTCACTTCTTGCTTTGATTAGTTTAGATGTAATTATATTTATAATATTTACATGATTTCTTTTCTTGCTTAGCATAGCTTGATGTGATTATATTTTCCAATTCCTATTTGTCTCCTATATGTAACTTAGGACATTTTTTGATGTCCTTTACTTCTATTCATGTGTGTGCCTTTGAACATTTGCCAATGTCGCTTGCCTATACTCTTCTATGTGATTGTGGCTTTCATGCCAACCTTTCTTTTTTTAATTATATGTGTATGTGGCATTTGAACATGTCTTGTATGTTTACTTTTAATTTGAGTGACATATTCCCATGTCCCTTATTTGCATGGTCCCTTGGCCACCCTTATACACTTCTTGCTTCTTGCCTTGTGTGTTTGTTTCTTGTTTGCTTCTCATTGCTTGTAATGTCATGATCCACATCATACATTATCTTGATTTCTTAGATGCCATAATGGACATAGTGATCCATCCCTCCATAACACCTAACATTAACAACTAACCAAACTTTTAGTTCTAATTTAGTACATTGCATATGATATTACATTGTTATATGTGTACAGGCATACCCCTATTGATCTAAAAATCTCTCATTACAAACCATGTTATATCTGGAGATATCTTGTCGATTATCATTACTATATCATGTATCTTTGTAGCATAACACACTTGAAATTATATTTTGTTAGGGAAATCATTGTAGGGTCTTAATTCCTAAACTCAAAAGAGGGGACAATAAATAAGGGTTTTATCATAGAGATCACAACTCCTAATGATAAAAAAAGTAGCATTCAAAATAGTTAGAATAGCAATTAGACATCAAACTAGTCAGAACATACTAGGTAAATAGTTAAAATGTAAAAATAATCATCATATTTAGCTATTATAATAGCACCAAGATTGGACTATAGCACCAATTCTACTACTATCTATTTTTGGTACTCCTATCCAAACAACAAAAAAAATAGACTTTCTAGAAGTAGGTTCAACTACAGTTTTATATAGTCAAACTAGTTTAGAATTAGTAGTTTTTAGTACACTTTTGCTCAAAGAATCTAGATATAGTGGGCATCATACATGGCATGATGGCTTTCACTTTCATTTTTAGATATGGTAGTCAGTATAGCTTCCAGATCATAATCTATGTTTTAGACACTAGTGATTAGGGGTAATGTACATGGCACATTTATTTTACTTTCTTTCCAAGTTTACCTTTACCTAGGCATTTTCAATAGTTATGTGCCTTATTATATTATATATGGTTGGCATCATTTTGGAGTGGCTTTCATACATGAAGAAATCAAAGAGCTGGATGGGTAGAATGAAGAAATCAAAAGCTGGATGTCACTATGCACATTCAAAAGAGATCAAGTGAAGCATGGTAGTGTAGATAAATCAACATACAATAGCATGAAACAACAAATGTAAATCCTATCATGATAATAGTAATGTAAACATGGATGATGCATACAATCAAAAATATTTCTGGTAATTTAAAAAAAAATTAAATGTTTTTGTATTTCAAAGTGTTATATTTATTTTTTATTTTTGAAAATACTTGAACTATGTATAATCAATCAGGAGATAATATGTACAATTAATGATAGAAATAAATTATATACAAGTATATACATCATAATGTAAAAAACTAGGCTGGTGGTGGGAAGGGATCCAAAGATGGAGAGCCTACTGGGGATGGAGATGGAGGAAAGGATCTCATACATCATCAAATGCATAAAAATCATCATCATAAGTATCATCATATGTTGTGAGTGTTGTGTTCATTATGTCATCATGTCAAAGGTGAAATGAGGGTTGCTCCGGTGATGGAGATGTTGATTCTACTCTTGGATGTTTAACCCTGTTGATAAGTGACTTCAATGGAAGTGGTGGAGCTAATGCTATTGGTGCTATTGGTGGTACTATAATCTAAATAATACCTCAATCTTGTAGGTTAATCAATATCTATTGTAAGGCTATGTATTAGTTTGTATCATGGCCTATAATCCTATGAAAGTTATAAAATGGGTTACCATCTTGATGTGATAATCTACTGATAGATCTATGTCATATTATAGGTAATGTGATCAATCCATGATTAAGTAATATCTATAACATAAACTATGGTCGATGTTTTGTTTTGCCTATCTAAATCTGAATAACTAGCTCTATATCCATACAGGTAACCATGTGAAATATATGTGCCGGGTGATCTGACTATGGTTGTGAATGTGGAAGATCTCCTAAGAGTGTAGTGCAAGATGCTAAAATAATTGTGGGATGTGGTATAAGAGCTCTAGAGTCATCTTGATAATCTCTTGGTCTAATTGGTGTAAATCTCAATCCACAAAAATAATCATCTAAAGAAGCTTGTGAATCTATATCAACATCATGTACATATTGTAACTTAGAATTTACCACCAGGGGTAACTATGATATAAGAGTCTCATCAATTGTAGTAGTGGAAGATGGTCCTATTGCCAAAATATCTGTAACTAATGAAGTAACTCTGAAATCAATTAAAACTATTAGCACTATTGTTGGTGATGGTGGATGTGTAATCAGTGTCTGAACTATGACTGATGAAGTAGCTAAAATGGTAGAAGCTATTATGATTGGTGAAAGAACTAGTGTTGATGGTGAAATTGTAAGTGAAGTGATTTTGGAAGTGCTAGTATCTCCAACTTCATATGTATGTATATGATCAAGAGAAATGCTATGAATTGGTTGTTTTACTAAGAGATACGGTGTCCCATCTGATGAAATAGTCAAAGATGACTCTATAAGTTAACAATATCTAAATAGTTAGTTGTCTGTCAAACATGTGTATAAATATCCCTCATGGAGAAACTTAATACATCAATAAAGAATAGAAGGAATAACACCCATGGTATGTATCCAAGGTCATCCAAGTAAAGTATTATAGAGGAGAAGACTTGACATGACCTAGAACTATGTGGAGAGATTTTTCGCTCCCACTATGATATCTAAAGTAATAGTACCCAAAGTATATCATGGTATATCATAAAACCCTTAGATGTTCTTATATGTTTTTTTCATTGATGCCAAATCTATACCCATGGCCTGTAAGAATGTGATATTACATAAATTTATTCTAGAACCACTATCAAAAAGAACACTCTTAACTGCTTTGTTTTTTATTTGTACTTATATGAATAGTGACAAATTTTGATCAATAACCATCTAAGAAGGATGTCCTCATTATCAAAATAAATTTCATATTCTATAGTTTTTAGAGTATTGACCACTGATGCAAAATAAGAAGGTTCTTAATCAAGAGGCATATAAATCTATGTGAGTGCCTAATAAAGAATGTCCCTGAATATATATATATTTTAAAGTAGTTCTAACATAGCAATTTTAGTTGGAGTGTTTCTCAATTGATCAACAATGTCATATGCCTTGTGTGAATCTGCCTATGTTGGTTGGTTGAGCCTATGACATGTTGGAATAAAAGGGTGATGGGGCTCTTGGGTAGGTGGAGGAGGCATAGTTTCACATCAAGTGATATCTCTAACCACATTGTCTAATATTCATATATGAGTTGTAGTTGTTACAGGAGGAGAGTAAAGATAATCAATGGGTTGAGGAGGTGGAGGAACAAAATGTGTCAATTGGGTTCACTAGTGATGGGTAGTGACTTGGAGAAGAGTAAAATGGACCATGCAACATGACTCAATATGAGGAAGAGGTTCCAAGGGAGGTGATGCAAGAGATGGATTAATATTTTTAAGAAAAAATTGTTTAATATCATCCCATATAATAATATAAATAAGCATGAAATGTAGAGAATGAAAATTTTTACTAACATATGATAGATTTCATCATTCATGTACATGATAGGGCCCATTATGGTTTCTTTGTTATTTTCCAAAAATGTAAGAAGAATTTAGAAATAACTGAGCATCATTTTTGTAATCTAGCTATGTATGTAAGGTGATACCTCAAAATGCAGGTAGGTGATATTATATGCAACTAAATTTTTTTTGAAAATATTATTGTAAAATACTATAAAATTTTGAATTTGAAATTGATTTTTTGAGTTAGATTTTCAACTAAAAATGCAGAAAATGATTGGAAAAATAACTGGGAACTAGTTAATTCAACTAGGGTTTTAAAAGAATTTTTTTCAAAATTCATATAATAATTCAAAAAAATGCTATGAATTTGTACAATTTCGATCAAAAAATTTAGAAAAAAAATTGAAAATATTTCTAAAATTGGAAATATATTTTGCCTAGTGGTTTGAAAGTGTTTGTATGCAAATAGGACCTAGTATGTTTAAACTAAGGTTTGGGTGAATTTATTAAAAAAAAATTCAATTAATTTGTAGTTTTCTAATTTTTAAATTCAATAAAAATCAATAAAATATTGTAAAAATTTAGAAACAATTAGCCCTACGGTTTCTAGGGTTTTTGTGCAAAAATTTAAAGTAAGTCATGTTCACCAAATCTTTTATTCTTTTTGGGAATTAGATGTTTAATTCCTAAGGAATAAGAGAAGAATTCTGGTTTGATGTAGTAAAATATAGGTTTTTTCCAATTTGATCAATGTATTAACTCACATAGGAAAGAGAAGACAAAGAAAGATTAACTTAGCTTATTTTAGGTTAAAATGGATGATGTAGAGTTTAACTATTGTTGTGCAAGGATGGTAGACTATCATAAATAAGACCTAGAACTCTATTTGTAGATTGGATAGGAATACCAAACTCAAAACACCCTAATAATTGGGACTAAATTCCATTGTTAATGATATTGTCCTAGTGATCTAGCTTTTCTAGGTTCTGCTTGGCAGGTTTGTGACACCCTAGCAGTGAAATATCAAAGCCTAAGTCTGTGTGGAGCTCACTATGTGTCTGATTCCATATTTAAAACCATTAGGATATCTTATTACTTAAATTTGCATAGCAAACTTGGGAAAGAGAAAAGGGGTTAGTGTGTAATGGATACATTGGATCCACTTCACACCCTGTATGTGGGCACACTACTTATATACCAATACTCCAAAGAGGTATCAAACTAATGTAGTTCTCCCATTTGAAGTGGTTGGTGAAATTATGTGATGTATGCAACTATGATGCAAAAAAAATATGTAATTTAAATGAATAGGGACTAGTATGAGTGCTTGAATAGGCTTGAATTGGTTTTGGAAGGCTATATGCAAAGAATAGGGAAGAGTGCTTAAGTGTAGTTGCTTGTATTCTTGATTCTTTCTTGTGAATGAGTACCAACCCTTATAAATAGACATTGAATGGATTTGTATATGGAAACTAATTATCATGGGTTAGATGATCTTGTATTTGTCTAATAGGGGAAAGATAAAGATTTGGGAAAATCTAATCATTTGAGGCTAAAGTCAACTTGGACAATAGTGCCAGAAATAAGACACCCTAGAGTTTTAGTGCTCTTGACCAAGTTGGTCACTATTTTCCTAGGAGAATGAGACCTAGGGCGATGGATATGGGTCTGAGAGGGTTGTTTGGGTCTCAAAAATCTAGGTCTGGGAAGCTATGGATGAGTAAGAATCAATGAAAGTCTAACCAAGAAGGGTTGAGTGAGCAAGAAAGAGGACTTATAGGTTGGGTGATATTAGATATGCCTAAATCATCCAATTTCACATTTTATATTATTATAGATCCCTATAAAATCCCATTCAAATATCATTTGGAAAGGGTTGGAAAATATCACTACTAAAGTAAGAATAGAAGCAGACTACTCAAGCAATCTTCCCTATTCTTTGCATACAACCAACCAATATACTTACAAGATTATTAAAATCCTTACACCAGTATCTAGACAGCTCAATTACATATAATTTAAAATTTTTTATATTCATGCACTCAATTTTATAAAACACATCAAGTGGGAGAACCACATATGTCTTGATCCCTCTTTAGAGTATTGGTATGTAGGCAACATGCTCACACAAGAGGTGTGGATAAATGTTTAGTGAATATTACACCCATTAACTCCCTATATTTTTTTAAATATAGTCAAATCACAATGAATTATATGGTTTTAAAATAAAATATACTCTATAATGAGCTCTACAGACTTCCAACTAGCAAAACATCATGGACAAGGTCACACAGACCTCACGAACAAAACCTAGAAAGCTTAGATCTTAGGACAATAATGATAGAGGTGGACTACAATGTTGGTACCACTCCTATCCATTTTAATCACCCATATCCAATCATAAAACAAAGGTTATATATCTTAGTTTATGATATTGTCCTAGTCTTGTATAGTGAATCTTAAACCTTGTCTCAATGGTATCAGCTAGTTTCTAACTAAGTCTTATTTTCTCCATCTTATTACTATTTTTAGAAAGGTCAAAATTGTAATATAATTTACATAAATTAGTATCTTAATTATTTAATATTTATTTAATAATTTTACTACTCAAAACCTTTAACTAAATTAGGAATAATACACTAATATTCATAAAACTATTAAATCAGTGACTTTGTGTCTAAGGAGATTGTTTGGTGCATTTGTGAAGATTAAAATGGTAAAATTTGTGTTATATTTAAATTTGAATATGAATTTAAATTTTTATTAATAATTTACTCAAAGGATTATCATCTCTTGAATGTTTATTTACTTGTATGGATTCAATAAGCTCTTTAAAACTACTTGTTGTGAAGTGTAATTTCTTCTTTCTCACATATTCTAGTTGTTTCATTCTCTATTTCTCTCCAAACTGTTGACCAAATTTGAATTTTTAGTCAAATTGGGGAACCTATAGGTAAAAATTTGATTTTTGGGCCTATAATGGGGTATAATAAAGTGTCATGAGCTATTTAATAAGTCATTTGATGTCAATTAATTTTGTACTAGCTTCGGTCAATTAGTTTCAAGGTCCGTTTATCATTCAAAGTCATTTTGAGGGGTCAAATAGGTGCATTTAATGATTTGTATAGGTTTATTGTGAAATTTTCAAGTATAAAAACATTATTTCATGTGACATGTGTCCCTATAATTCTTAATCCACTATTGGTAATTGAAAGTGGTAGGTTATGCAAAAGAAAAGGTAGTTTTCTTCGAGACAAGAGTGAGTTTAGCACTTGTATGGCCTCCTTGGGAAGTGTGACACATGGTAAATGATAAATAATTGTATATTAATATTCCTAACACTTAATTATACATTTGTTTCTCTATAAATGTCATTTTGAGGCCAAAACTATTCTACTCCATTTTCACCTTTCTTGGCAAGCTGAAGTGACCTTCAGGTTTATAATTGGTATAGTCAACATAGGAATTTTTGGAAAAATTATCTTGAAGGTATATTATAAAATTGTTTACATTAATTTTCATAGAAATAAGTTGGATAATGATCAATTTTACTTTATGAACCATTCATTTAACATTGACTATGCAAATTTTCCTTTCAATCTATGCACCCTTTTAGTTTTGCCTTAGTTTGAAGAAGTCCGTACAATCTAGTTGGTTTTGCTGATTCCAAAGGATTTTTTCTTCATTCCATAATGCCTCCCATTATTTTATTCATGATTATAATTTTTTTATGAAAAATTCACTTCAAATTTGTATCCTGGTCTCTTCTAGGTGCAACAAGTAGTTTTCTTCATTTGTCTTTTTTCATGCTTTGTCAAAAGTTATAGAAGGTTATGATAGTGTCTTTTGCATTTTTTAAATTTGGTTTTTATTCTCTTAACCTTTAAAATTATTTATTTAAATCAATAATATTCATGGTTGGCAAGCTCATATGCCATACCAACCAATCTTAGACACCCCTGCCTGCTTCGTTCCAAATGTTTTCAAGAGTTTTTCACATTGGAATAAATGTTATGAAGTTTGAATTAGATTATCCTAAATTATAATCATGAATTTGAGGTAATGATAGTGATTTTGAGTTGTTATGAGATAATTCATCAACATGGCATGCTCCTTTCCAAGCTCACTACCTGTATACATCTCACATACACCTACAACAGGCTCTTTGATGACATCATCTTGAGTGAGGTAAATGGCTTGTTGATGAGTTCAAGAATTTGAAGCATTAAATATGAAAATATGGTTTGAGATGATCATGAGGCATTTTTGTCCATTTTGTTCTCTATTTCACACCTTCCTAAGCTTACTACCTGCTCAATCAAATTCACACCTATGGGTGGTCTAAACAAAGGACTGATATGCCAAATGGAATGATAGGACACATGGTGGAACCTTTTTGGAACTCAAACATGATAAGGAAACTTTAGAAATTTTGTGTTCAAGGATGGTTTGAAAATTGGAGCTAAGATTGTTTCAAAAGCATAAGGGACTGAATTTAGGGAAAGTTTCCCCAAAATGACAAAATAAAGAACATGTTGGTTTTGTGAATATCATATCGCATGATGACAAGGGCCCTTGATGTTTTGCATTTGTCTTGGATTGATGCCCCTGCATAGGAATAGATATCCAAAAAATATTAAGGGAAAAACAATAGAGGAACATAGTTGTAAGGAGCCTTCAACATACCTAAAAACACACTAAAACCTTGTATTCTCATCTGCATCTTTGGAGGCTTGGATGACATTAGAGTGGTTAGATGGTTTGAAAGGTGTAAAAAATGGTAAAATTACCATTAGTATGGTGTTGATGATAATTATCCATGCTCATGGACACCTACAGGGGTTTCTCTATAGACCCCATCATACACTTACAGGCATAGATCAAGGGTAAAGCATTTATGCCTAGATAATGACCATAAAAGTTGATGTAAAATGATGTCTTAAATGTTTATAATGGGGATGAAAATATAAAAACATATATTTTGTGACCCTAGAGGGGTTAAATAAGCCATTTTTCAACCTCATTTAAGGCCATGAACATCTACAATAGGATCATCTTGAAGAAGAAAATAGGGTACAATCATATGAGGATAAAATGAGACTTGAGTTTGCTGGAGAGAGATTATAGGTTCTTGACCTTGCCTTTTGGTATATAGGATTCCTAGGATCTAATAAATCCCATAATGACATCCTTTTTCCCTAGGAAGAAGAGGAGATGTCCTCTATTTATACACAACACTGAGTCACTCACCAAAATGTCTAGACATTACAAGTATGCCATGGAGGGAGGAATAGTAAGTATGAAGATATGGGACTCTATTAAGAGGTGTGTAGATTTGAAGCAAGTGTGATTATGCATATATAAGGTCTCATAGAGGCATGTAAGCCTTTATGGGAGTCTAAGTCACAAAACCTATAAGCAACACCTAGTAGGCTTAATCTAGGCCTAATGCCTAGAAAGGAGTCCTATCACTTTTATAGATAGATAAGCATTGAGACCATGTGAAATATGTTGCTAGGTTTTCATCAAATGTTCAAATATGATAAGTATGCAGGGGAGGTCTCTAATAAGCCATTTCTTGTCTTAAAGTACACACAAACCTATGCAAACTACTAGAAGAGCCCTAGTGGCCATTTTTGAATGATTAGAACCCATCTAGGGCTATGCATGAGACCTCAAGGTATTTGAAGGTGTTAGGGGGGTCCCTAAGATACTATTAGAATCATAAAATAGGGGTTTTAATGTGATACCTTTGTGAACAAAGGCTAAGAGTCCAAATGAATCTAAACCCTTATAAAACCCCAACTTAGAGCCGATGGAGAGGATAAGACAAATGGAACATCCAAAAGGAGTGTAAAGGCTACGAAGATGACTTGAAGATATAGAATAGTCACCAGTACTTCTTTATATTCCATTGAGGTGTACCCTATTTGTATGGAGGGTGTACATCTATAACTTGAGGCATAATGAAGAGTTTAAATACAGTTTGGACTAGGAAAAGAATGTGAGGGGTATGTTGTAAAATAGAATGATGAATAGGTCTATAACATATATAATATGATGTTTATACCTTGAATACACTCTCACCATTGATAATCATGCAAAATATGGATCTCAAACAAGCATACATAGTTCACTCTTGTAAACACTACATATTTTGCCTTTAAAAGAACTAGTCTTGCAATTTGTGGTTTTGAAGGGTCAGATCATGTAGTTAGGAGCTCATTTTTTGTACAAAAAATCCTGAGAACTTGGATAATCCCTTAATATAATTTTTTTAAATTAAGGAATAGGGTAACACCCCTCTCTATATTGTTTCAGAGGAAGAGCACTCTTGAGGAGCAAGAACCCTATAGTTTTGAAGGAGGATGATAAATAGATGGATAAAATGTTGTTTAGACACTTAAAGTGAATTTTTGAAGTTTAAGAAAACCCATAAAAATATGAGAAACTATGAAAGAACATGGGAAACCAAAAAGGATACTCCATACTCCTAGGTTTGTAATCAGACCTAATAGGCAAAATCAAGGCCAAAAGGGTAAATGAAGAGCAACATTCATTTCTAGTATGAAATGAATATTATAGTGAGTTGTAACATGTATAGGGGGTAATTATGGAGATTATAAAGCAATTTTATGCAAATAAATCACCAATAAAGATCATTTTGAGCCAAACTTGTAGGTAGGCCTATTGGACATGGCTAGACATAGTGTCCAAATAGGGGTTTATCATCATTTATAACATGATTTAAGCCTCTCAATTTGTTGAAACATGTTCATATGATTAGTAAAAAAGTGTTCAAAATATTAGAGTGCAAAGAAAGATAAAATAATCCATTTTTGGACCTTGAATTAACTCAAACTTATGTAAATTGGAAAAAGCAAGCTCTATGAGACAAGTTTGGTTACTCATATCTTCCATGAGGTTATGCATGGTGGAAAAATGTTTTAGAGGGGTTATAAAGGTCCCTAAGAGTAATTTTTAGAATTTGTCTTCAATTTAGATGTGGAAATTTTATGAATAACGCTTAAGACCCAAAACTACCCTAAAGCCCTTGCAAACCCTTGTTAAGGACTAGTTTGGGAAGATTGAGTTAGAGAGCTAGTATAAGTGAATAATTATCTCATGAATTTTTTTTTTACCTTGGAGAGGACTCACCTAGGCTTCTCAACACCTTTTTTTTTATGGACTTGTACAGATGGAGGTAGAAATAGGATTTTTCTGACTATTTTGTGTGTTGTGTAGGCTAAAAGAAGATTCAAGAGATGTAACCAAGTTTTTGTGGAATATTAACACTAATATAACTCCCCATATTAATTTCATTTTATGAAACAACTTATAAGTTCCCACAACAAGTGATTCAACTCAGCCAGTCAATTCTGACATATTACACAAGCTAGGGAGAAGTGTGAAAACTTCAAGAGGCTAAACTTTTAAGGTGCCCTAATGATTCCAAGGAAATGGAGGGTATTGAAAAATTTCACCCATTTAATCTTAAATATTTTCATGAAAAAATAAAGGAATTTTGTAGGCCAAGTGTGCAAGGTGCATGGAAGGGTAATTTTCTAGGTAGCAGATGATGATGGCTGTCTTTCAAAGGTTTCCAAAGGACTAGGCATGAAACCAATGAATGGAGAGTCATGTATAAGAGTCTCACCTTCTGTTATAATTATTATACCTTCTCTTCATTAGTTATGGTATACCCATTTAGGTCTAATTATGCAGGGATTTTTTATAAGCCAAAATGAGGAGTTTTTTGCCACTTTGCAAGACTTTGATGACTTAGATTGATAATTTTAATTCATTACCTTTCATGTTTTTAACCATATCCTCTTATCATACATGGATAAATTATTTTTTCATATTTATGACTGTTCTTATGACCCTTGGACTTCTCTTTCTCTCTCAATTTCTATAAGAACCAGCCATTTTGGCATTGTATTGGATGTTCCAACTGAGTATGGCAAAAACATAATCATTTGTATACATTTTGATCAATAAAATGAATAATTTTTATCTATATATGACTATTAACATGTGTGTTACACTTTAATGATGAATCCTATTTATTGAAGACTATGGATTCCTAGCATGTCGTATCATTCTTTCATCTTGTTTACAATTTGAAAATTTCTTCTTACAGGGCATGTGAATTATTTTAGGAGATGTGAAATGTTTAGTGAGTTAGTATTCTCATTATTTCCATTCAAGGCCTCTTATTTATTCCTCCTATTTTTACACATCCATCCATGACCTCACAATGTAACATTGATGTGAGAAGGTAAAGATTGAAGGAGTGTATGTTTTAGTTTGTTTCTTGGTCTCAAGTGTAGAATGCAATTAGTTGGAAGTCATAAAATTGATTTGGTGCATCACCTCTTTAGTCTATATTTGATTTTATTTATCTCTCTCACTTTTCACCTTGCAAAAGTTTAGTTATAGTTTGATCCATAGCGGTACATAAAGGGAGCTAGCCCTATCTAGAGACTCACATCATTCCTTAGTCTACCAAAAAGCTTAGAGATGATTCCATTATGCCAATTTGATGAGGATATCCTTATCATCTCCTTAAATGGTGTAAATCCAAGTGACAACTATTTTTGGCATGCTTGGTGGGACTCTTGTTCCAAGAGTTGGAGGATTTTTGGTGTTGTCCTTCAACACATTAGCTTTTGGAGGCATTTATTCAAGCATCAATAGCGACTCCAAAGCTATATCAGCTGGTAAAGTAAAACTTTCAACATGTTTTTTTTGTGTTATTATTTCCCAATGAAGTTTCATGGCTGACCTTGGTGTTGAGTATAACCTTACACAAGTTGGTGAGACCTTCCAATCTTATAGCATTCCCTATTAATATGATAAATTTCTTAACCAACCCTATCATGAAATGTATCATCCTTAATATGCTTATTTTCATCCTCAATATGATCATATCTAGCCCATACATGATTCTTACCAGTCATATAGCTAGCCTTCTCCATGTCTTATTCCTAGTCAACCTAGCCACTCCTCAAGCCAACCCATTTCCACCTTCAAGAAGACACTCTTAAACTATGAGAGATATATGTTAGAGCTTGATACGCTTAAGGGATGTGGTAAAAATATTCCTAATAATTCCATCCATTAGGTGAGAAATGAATTAGAGTTAGTTAATAGGAAGTAGACACCTATTGAGAGAGCCAATTGGTAAAGGCTTACAAGTGAAATGTTATATTTTAGTGGTTTAGTCTCTTCCTTAGAGGATAGGCTGGACGCTCATGAAAGGCAACCTCACCAAACATATCAACCTTATTTTCCACTTATAAAAAAATGATATCAGTCCTACATGGTTCCCACTCATAAACCCAATCAACCTTTTTCAAATCAAGTGGAGGGAAGAGTTGAGAAGAATAATCTTATGTTTAAAGCAAACCTTGATAGGCAAATTGAGTTGGAAAATATTCATATTAAATAGTCCATTTTGGTAGAAAAATAAGTGGATTTAAAACCCTAATTTGCCTCTCACATTGTATCCCCACCACCTCAAAAAGAGACCTCTAATCCTAATATCCCAAGTTGGAATAAGATAGTAAAATCATGGGGAGAGGAAGAGGAGAAAAGTCTTGACAAAGAATGTGAAATTGTAGAGAAACTTGATCTTATACAAACACCTCCCACCATTCCTCAAGAAGATAACTCAAATACAAATATCCTAAGCTAGAGCAAAATAGTTGAGTCATGGGGCAAGAAAGAAGATCGAAGCATTGTCAAACAATGTGAAGTGGAGAGTAGAGTTGATCCCTTTGCAAGTCCCTCCCACCCTTCCTAAAAAAACTTCTTGTATTCCATGTCAGCCCTCATGTACACCTTAACCTCATGGCTTAAAGAAATACTTTTTCCAATATTCCTAATAATTCCATCCATTAGGTGAGAAATGAATTAGAGTTAGTTAATATGAAGTAGACACCTATTGAGAGAGCCAATTGGTAAAGGCTTACAAGTGAAATGTTATATTTTAGTGGTTTAGTCTCTTCCTTAGAGGATAGGTTGGACACTCATGAAAGGCAGCCTCACCAAACATATCAACCTTATTTTCCACTTATAAAAAAATGATATCAGTCCTACATGGTTCCCACTCATAAACCCAATCAACCTTTTTCAAATCAAGTGGAGGGAAGAGTTGAGAAGAATAATCTTATGTTTAAAGCAAAACTTGATAGGAAAATTGAGTTGGAAAATATTCATATGAAATAGTCCATTTTGGTAGAAAAATAAGTGGATTTAAAACCCTAATTTGCCTCTCACATTGTATCCCCACCACCTCAAAAAGAGACCTCTAATCCTAATATCCCAAGTTGGAATAAGATAGTAAAATCATGGGGAGAGGAAGAGGAGAAAAGTCTTGACAAAGAATGTGAAATTGTAGAGAAACTTGATCTTATACAAACACCTCCCACCATTCCTCAAGAAGATAACTCAAATACAAATATCCTAAGCTAGAGCAAAATAGTTGAGTCATGGGGCAAGAAAGAAGATCGAAGCATTGTCAAACAATGTGAAGTGGAGAGTAGAGTTGATCCCTTTGCAAGTCCCTCCCACCCTTCCTAAAAAAACTTCTTGTATTCCATGTCAGCCCTCATGTACACCTTAACCTCATGAGCTTAAAAAAATACTTTTTCAAGAGGATCTAGTTAAGAAAATTGAAGAGTTGGAGTAAAAAATGAAGTTGTTAAGTTAAGATGTGATGGAAGGTTTAGACCCACAAGAAGATTATATGCCTAATCACACCTCATTCCATAACCCTTTGCCTTGATGTAACTATGGTGTGGGAACTTAAATAAGAGAAGCTAGTTGAGGGAAATTAAGAATTCCTACTTGAAGAGAATGCAACTCCTTGGCAGCCTAATTGGGCTAGTCACCAGATTTCAAATGCCTAGTCTTAGCACCACTAGAAAGGAGATGGAAGATATTGCAACCCTTGATAATAAAAGTCATGATATGGTAGTTGAGATTAAAATTGAGATCCTTGAAGAGGCCCTAAGTGATCTCCTTGTTTGGTTTATGATGAAGAATACTTTCCTTATGTTGAATAGCTTATCTTGAGAAAAGAAAATGAAGAAGAGCAAGTACAATTCATGGGTGATAAATAATACCTCATGAGTGAGATGAGGAAGACATTACGATGGGAACTCCCTTTTATGAAAAAAAATAAAATCCACAAGATCTTATATTCATATTTGAGGATATGTGTATTCATGAAGCTAACTCGAAGGCATCCAATCTTGAGAAGGGATACATCCATGAGAAAGTTGGCCAAGAATTGAATAAATAAATACATGAGGAAGACTCCATGCTTGATCATGAGGTTGTAGATGACCATTCAAATATTGATGAGGAAAGGGATCTAAATAAATAAGAGGACAAGGATGATTGGTAGCTGTAAGTAGAGGTCTTTCAAGAGCTTGAAGAGATTTACCAAATTGAAGGCCAAGTATACAACAAGGAAAATAAATAATCTTCCTTGGAGAACAATGACCAAGATTGGGAAGAATTTGAAAAGCTACTTGATGAGCTAGAATAACTTTTAGATAAGAGGAAGCCTAGTCTTGTTGAAAGCACTATAGAATATAAGAAGGTATGCCTTGTTGAACCACCATTAGAGGTCATAGTTAAAAGATCACATGACAAAGTTAAGGTTGATTGGATACAAGAATAATTAATTTCCTTAGTCAATTATTTTGAGATAATTATTTCTCATTGAATATCAGGGCAATGAAGTTGGTAGACATTGTGAAAGAGTTGGAAGCATCAATGCTAGAGTTCAAAAGGTTATATGCCTCATTCAATCCTCCATATCATAAAGAAAGAAGAGTCCCAATATTTCCCTTTGATACAGGGGAGGTATGCTCATTTTCATTTGTACATAGTAGTTTGTTATTTTCTTTCCCTAAGTGCTTTAAACAAATGTGTGTGTGTCTTGTTGTTTGTTTGCTTTGGCATGTCCTTTGCTTTGTGTGGTTGAGGTAGTCATTAGTGTCTTGTCTTGATCAATGGTTTATGGTTAATGGTCAAAATTTTCTTTTTTAGCTTAGTCCTTAGATTAATCCTAGGCCCAATGGACTGATAAGGCTACTAGTCTAATTATTATAGCAGGCATACTCTATTTTCATTCTTCCTAGCAAGCTGAAGTGACCTTCAGATTTATAATTGGTACAATTAGCACATGGAGTCTCATGAAAAATGATATTGAGGGTGTATTATAAATTAAAATACCTCCATTTTAATATCAATAATTTTTAGAATGATCAAATATGATTTATGAACTAGTTTTTTGAAGTTGACTATGCAAATTTACCTATCAATATGTGCACCCTTCAAGTTTTGCCTTGATTTGAATAAGTCTATACAATCTAGTTAGTTTTTATGATTCTAGAGGACGTTGAATTCATTACCTAATGACTCCCATGATTTTTTTCATGATTATAATCTGTTTGGGTGAGTAAATAGCTTCATATTTTTAGCTTGGTCTCTCCTAGGTGCAACAAATAGTTTTCTTCATTTGTGGAGTTTCATGCTTTGTCATCAGTTATAGAAGGTTGTGATAGTGTCTTTTCCATGTTTTCAAGGTTGTTTTTATTACCTTCACCTTGAAACTTCTTTCTTCAAAGAAAAAATCTTCATGGTTATAAAGTTCATATGCCACACCAACTAGTCTTAAATGCCCTGCCTACTCTGTTCTATATGTTTTCAAGAGTTTTTCACGTTTGAATAAATGTTATGAAGTTTGCCTTAGAGTATCCTAAATGATAATCATGAATTTATGGGATTAATAGTGAGTTTTATTTGTTATGATATCATTCATCAACATGTCCTACTCCTTTCCAAGTTCATTACCTGCATACATATCACATACACCTACAACTGACTCCTTGACAACATTATCTTGAGGTAAATGGATTGGTGATGAGTTCAAGCTTTTGAATCATGAAAGATGAAAATATGGTTTGAGATGTTCATGAGGCCTTTTGGCCAATTTTTTTATCTGTTTGACACATTCCTAAGCTTACTACCTGCTCAGTCAAATGCACACTATAGGTGGTCTAAATAGAGGACTGAGATGATAAATAGAATGATAAGACACATGGTGGAACCTTTTTGGAACTCCAACATGAAAATAAAACCTTAGTAGTTTTGTGTTCAAGGATAGTTTACATACTAGAGTTAAGATTGTTTCAAAAGCTCAAGGTACTAAGTTTAGGGAAAGTTGCCCCAAAATGATGAAATAAAAAACGTATTGGTTTTTTGAATATCATATGGCATGATGATAAGGACCTTTGATGTTTTATAATGGTCTTGGATTGATGTCTCTACATAGGAATAGAGATACACAAAAGATTTATGGAAAAACACTAGAGGAAGATAGTTTTAAGGAGCCTTAAACATACCTAAAAACACACTAAAACCCTGATTCTCATTTGCAAGTTTGGAGTCTTAGATGATATCTAATATCCTAAAGAGTAACAAAGCACTCTATCATCATGGTTTGAAAGGTGTATAAAAATGTGTAAGTACCATCATTATGGTTTTGATGATAATGTTCCAAGCTCATGGACACCTATAGGTGTTCCTCTATAGACCCCATCATACACCTACAGATAGAATTCAGGGGTAAAACATTTATGCCTAGACAATGACCATAAAAGTTGATGTAAAGTGATGTCATAAAGGTTTCCAATGGGGATACTAGTCCAAATAAATATATTTTGTGACCTTAGAGGGGTTAATAAAGTCATTTTTAAACCTTAGTTAAGGCCATGAACATCTACAATAGGATCATCTTGAAGAAGAAAATAGGGTACAGTCATATGAGGATAAAATGAGACATGAGTTTGATAGAGAGAGAGTAAAGGTTCCTAACCTTGAATATTGGAATAGATCATCCCTAGGATCTAATAAATACCTTGATGACATCCTCTTTCCCTAGAAAGAAGAGGATATGTCCTCTATTTATACACAAACTTGGGTCACTCACCAAAAGGTCTAGACATTGCAAGTATGCCATCAAGGGAGGACTAGGAAGTATGAAGCTAAGGGACTCTATTGAGAGGTGTGTAAAGTTGAATCAAGTGTGATTACACATGTATAAGGTCTCACATAGGCATGTAAGCCTATAGGGAAGTCTCAGTCATAAAACTTGCAAGCAAGACCTAGTAGGCCTAATCTAGGCCTAGTGCCTAGAGAGGAGTCCTATCACTTTTATAGCTAGATAGGAATTAAGACCATGTGGGATATGTTTCTAGGTTTTCATCATATGTTTAAAGTATATATAAGCCTATACAGACTGCTAGAAGAGCTTGAGTGGCCATGTTTGAATGCTTAGAAGCCCTCTAGGGATATGCATGGGACCTCAAGGTAATTTGGAGGTGTTAGGGGGGGTCCCTAATATGTTATGAAATAAAATAATGACTAGGTCTAGAACATCTCTAATATGATGTTTATACCTTGAATACACTCACACCATTGATAATAATGTAAAAGAGGGAGCTTAAACAAGCATACATAGTTCACACTTGTAAACACTACATATCTTACCTTTAAAAGAACCAGTCTTGGAATTTGTGGTTTCGAAGGATCAGATCATGTAGTTAGGATCTCAATTTTTGTACAAGACTTGGTTTTGATTAAGGAATACGGTAACACCCCTCTACTCTATCTCAGAGGTAGAGCACTCTTGAGGAGCAAAAACTTTATAGTTTTGAAGGAGGATGATAAATAGATGGATAAAAAGTTTTATAGACACTTCAAGTGAGCTTGTGAAGTTGAAGCACACCCATAAAATCATGGGAAACCAAACATGGTACTCCACACTCCTAGGTTTGCAATCATACCTAATCGGCAAAATCAAGGCCGAAAGGGCAAATAAATAGAAACTTTCATTTCTAGTATGAAATGAATATTATAGTGAGTTGGAACATGTCTATGGGGTCATTATTGATATGTTCAAGATATTTATGTAGAGAAATCACCAAGAAAGATCATTTTGAGCTAAACTTGTTTGTAGGCCTATTAGACATGGATATACCCAGTGTCTAGATGGGGGTTTATCATCACTTATAACATGATCTAAGCCTTCCAATTAGTGTTAAAATGTTCAAAGTGTTAGTAAAAAAGTGTTCAAACTCTCAAAGTGCAAAGAAAGCTAGAATAATCCATTTTTAGACCTTGAATTAACTCAGACTTATGTAAATTGGAAAAAGTAAGTTCTATGGTGTAAAAATAGATTGAGGTTGGTTATCAAGCTCCCATAAGAGTAATTTTGTGGAATTTTTATGAACAATGATTAAGATCAAAAACTACCCTAAAACCTGTGCCAACCCTTGTTAAGGACTAGTTTGGGAAGATTGAATTAGAAATCTAGTATAAGGGAATAGTTACCTCAAGAATTTTTTTTTACCTTGGATAGGACAGATTTTGAAGTACAGATTTATACGAATGGAGGTAGAAATAGAAATTTTATCACTATTTTATGTGTTGTGTAGGCTACAAGAAGAAGCAAGAGATGAAACCAAGTTTAGGTGGAATATTAATACTTGAGAACAATTTAAATATTCATTTAACTCCATGAAATAACTTTTAAGTGCCCAAAATAAGTGATTCAACTTCTTAGCTAGTCAAATCTGCCATATTGCATAAGCTAGGGAAAAGTGTGAAAACTTCAAAAGGATGGCCTTTTAAGGTACCCCTAATTATTCCAAGGCCATTGAAGGTCTTTAAAAATTTAACCCACTAAATTTTATGTATTTTCAAGGAAATTTTAAGGCATTTTAGCGGCCAAGTGTGCAGGTGCATGGAAGGGTAATTTTCTAGACAATAGATGATGATGACTCATTTTCAATGGTTTTTAAAATAATAGGCATGAAACCAATGCATGTAGAGGAATGTATGACATTATAACCTTCCATTTCAATTATTATAGATGTTAATCATTAGTTATGGGATGTCCAAACAAGTCTAATCATGTAGGTAGTTTTTTTGAGCTAGAATGAGGAGTTTTGTGCCACTTTATAAGACTTTGATGACTTGGATTGAAATTTTTACTTCATGAACTTGCATGGTTCAAACCATATAATATTTTAATGCATGGATAACTTATTTTATCAGATTTAAAAGTATTCTTATGACCCTTGGACCTCTCTCTCTCTCTCTCTCTCTCTCTCAAGTTCTTTAAGAACTAGCCATTTTGGCATTATATTAGATGCTCCACCTAAGTATGGTAAATACCTACTCATTTGTATACCTTTTGATCAATAAAATTAATAAGTTTTACCTCTTCATGATTTTTCATAAGCGTGTTCCACTTTAATGATGAATCTTGTTTAGTGAAGACTATGGATTCCTAGCATGTGGTCTCATTCTTTCACCTTGTTTATAGTTCAAAAACTTCTTCTTGTAGGGAATGTGAAGTGTTTTAGAAAATTTTAAATGTTTAGTGAGTTAGTATTTTAATTAGTTCCATTCAAAGCCCCTTGTATAGTCCTATTTTTACACATCCATCCATGACCTCACAATGTAACATTGATGTGAGAAGATGAAGATTGAAAAAGTGTATGTTTTAGTTCATTTCTTAGTCTCAAGTGTAGAATAAAATTGGCTATAAGTCATCAAATTGATCTGGTGTATCACCTCCTTAGTTTAATTTTTTTTTCAATTATCTCTTTCCCTTTCACCTTTCAAAATTTTAGTTGTAATTTAATCCATGGTGGTACATCAAGGGAACTAGCCCAATCTAGAGCCTCACCTCATTTATTAGGCTACCCACAAGCCTAAAGGTGATTCCATTGTGCCACTTGGATGAGGAGAGCCTTGTCATCTCCTTAAAGAGGGGAAATCCAAGTGACAACATGAACTTCTTTACGCATCCTCTAAAATAGCTACTTCCTTACTTTAAAATCACTTTTTTAGGGTTCATAAACTTTGTGATTAAATTAATACCCCAAAATAAAATGAATTGTGCATATTCTATAAATAATCTATATAAATTGTGAATAACTAAAAGTTGTGAATATTTTGAAGTAGATAAAACATAAAATGTATGAGAGTTTTATTATTAAATAAATGGGATTTAATTCCATGATTGTCTAAGTACTTTTGATAGCCTAAAAAATATTTAGCGAATAGAATGATATGCAATACTAAAACTTAAATAATTTTAAATGTATTCAAGATTCAAAGATTTCAACTTTATACATGTTTCTCATGATGTAACACATTTTATTTTTAAATGATATGTAATACCAAAGTTTGAGTGGATTTGAATATATTTAAGATCTAAATATTTTAACTTTATGTGTATTTCTCATGATGTATTACAACTTTAAAATTTGAATGATATGTAATACTGAAGATTGAGCAATTTTAAATGTGTTTAAGAACCAAAGATTTAATATTTTATGCACATTTATCATGATGCATCACAAATTTTAAATCTAAGTAATAAAAAATACGAAATGAGTCTTGAATGTGTTTAAAATCCAAAGATTCAAAATTTATGCACATTTGTTATGATGCATCATAACTTTGAAGTTTGAATGATATGTAATATTAAAGTTTAAGTAGTTTTAAGTGTGTTGAAGATCTAAAATTCAAATTTTATGAATGTTTCTCATGATACATTGCAACTTTAAAATTTGAATGATATATAATACCAAATCTTAATCAATTTTAAACATATATAAGATTCAAAATTTTGAAATTTATGTACATTCATCATGATGCATTGCAATTTTCAAGTTTGAATAACATGTAATACAAAAGCTTAAATGGTTTTAAATATGTTTAAGATCTAAAAATTCAAACATTATGTGTATAGAATTCTCATGATGTATCACAAATTTAAAATTTGAATGATATGTAATACCAAAATTTAAGTAGTTGTGAACATGTTTAAGATCCAACAATACAAACTTTATGCATGTTTCTCATTATGCATCACAAATTTAAAATTTGAATGATATGTAATACCAAAGCTTGAGTGGATTTAAATGTACTTAATATCCAAATATTCAAATTTTGTGCACATTTCTCATGAAACATCATAACTTTAAAATTTGAATGATATGTAATACTGAAGCTTAAGTGGTTTTGAATATGTTTAAGATCTAAATATTCAAAGTTTATGCACATTTCTCATGATGCATCATGATTTTAAAATGTAGATGATATGTAATACCAAATTTTAAGTGGTTTTCAATATTTTTAAGATCTAAAGATTTAAAATTTATGCACATTTGTCATGATACAATACAAATTTAAAGTTTGAATGATATGTAATACTGAAGCTTAAGTAGTTTTGAACATGTTTAAGTTTCAAAGATTTGAAATTTATATGCATTTCTAATGATACATCACAAATTTGAAATTTAAATGATATGTAATACAAAATCTTGAGTGGATTTAAAATCATTTAAGATCCAAAGGTTTGAACTTTATGCCCATTTTTCATGATGCATCACAACTTTTAAATTTGAATGATCTTTAAGACCGAAAATTAATCATGTTTGAAAGTGTTCAAGATCTAAAGACTTAAATTTTTATGCATATTTCTTATGATGTGAAGATTAAGCAGTTTTGAACATGTTAAAATTAAAAGACGTGAACTTTGTGCACATTTTTCATGATGTATCATAACTTTCAAATTTAAAATGATATGTAATATTGAAGTTTAAGCAATTTTAAACATGTTTAAGATCTAAAGATTTAAAATTTATGCACATTAGCCATGATGTATCAGAAATTTGAAATTTGAATGATATGTAATACTAAATCTTAAGTGTTTTTTAATGTATTTAAAATTTAAATATTTAAACTTTTTCTGTATTTATCATGATGTATCACAAATTTAAAATTTGAATGATAGTTAATACTTAAGCTTAAGTTATTTTGAAAGTATTTTAGATCCAAATATTTAAACTTTATGCACATATCTTATGATGCATCACAACTTTAAAATTTTGAATGATATGTAATACATAAGCTTAAGTGGTTTTGAACATGATTAAAATCTAAAGATTCAAATTTTATGCATGTTTCTCATAATGCATCACAACTTTATGTTTCTCATTTACCTTTCTCTATTCTTTAATCTTGTGTTTAGTTGGGTTTATGCATGAATACTTTGTGAAGGATAATTCTTTCTTTTTGTTTGTCCTCTCTCTTGTCTCTATACAAGACTCTTTTATGTTCATGAAAAATATGCATAAGGTTCAAATCTTTGGATCTAAAATACATTCAAAACTACTTAAAATTTGGTATTATATATCATTCAAACTTCAAAGTTGAGATGCATCATGATATATGCATATAAATTTCAAATATATAGATCTTACATATCATTCAAATTTCAAAATTACAATGCATCATGAGAAACATATAAAAAATTTGAAACTTTAAATTTTAAACATGTTTAAAACTACTCAAAATTAAGTATTACATATCATTCAAATTTCAAAGTTGTGTTCATCATGAGAAATGAGTATAAAGCTTGAAAAATTAGATTTTAAACACATTAAAAACTACTTTAATTTTTGTATTATATATCATTTAAAATTTAAAGTTGTGATGCATCATTAGACTCTCACATAAATATTGAATCTATAAATTTTAAACACATTCCAAAGCACTTAAACTTTAGTATTACATATCATTCAAAAATTAAAGTTATGATGCATCATTAAAAAAGTGCATAAAGTTCAAATATTTAGATCTTAAATACATTTAAAAATACTTAAAATTTTGTATTACATATCATTCAAACTTTAATGTTGCATCATGAGAAATACACATAAAATTTGAATGTTTAGATATTAAAAATATTCAAAACTTGTCAAACTTGGGTATTACATATCATTTAGATTTTGAAGTTGTGATATATGTTGAGAAATGTTAATAAAATTTAAATTTTTGGATTTTAAACATGTTCAAAACCACTTGAGCTTTAGTATTACATATCATTAAAATTTCAAAGTTATGATGCATCATTAAAAATACACATAAAATTTAAAGCTTTAGATATTAAACAAGTTCAAAACTGCTTAAGCTTCGATATTATATATCTAAAGTTTCAAAGTTGTGATGCATAATGAAAAATATGCATAAAATTTGAATCATTAGATCTTAAACATGTTTAAAACTATTTAAGCTTTGGTATTACATATAATTCAAATATTAAAGTTATGATGCATCATGAGAAATACACATAAAATTTGAATATTTAGATCTTAAATAAGTTCAAAATTGCTTAAATTTTGGTATTTCATTTCATTCAAATATCAAAGTTGCAATGCATCATGACAAACCTGCATAAAATTTAAGTCTTTGGATCTTAAACACATTCAAATTTTCTAAAGCTTTGGTATAACATATCATTCAAAATTCAAAGTTATGATGCATCATGAAAAATGTACATAAAGTTTGAATCTTTATACGTTAAACACATTCAAAACCACTCAAGCTTTAGTATTACATATGATTCAAAATTAAAATTTGTAATACATTATGATAAATGTGTATAAAGTTCAAATTTTTAGATTTTAAACATGTTTAAATTTATTCAAGCTTCAATATTATATATCATTTAATCTTTGGATCTCAAATATGTTTAAAATTACTTAAGCTTTGATATTACATATTATTCAAATTTTAAAGTTATGATGCATTATGAGAAATGTGCATAAAGTTTGAATCTTTAGACCTTAAACACTTTCAAAACTAATTAAGATTTAGTATTCCATAACTTTCAAATTTCAAATCTATAATGCATCATGAAAAAGACACATAAAAATGAAATATTTGGACATTAAACATGTTTAAAACTTTTTAAGATTCATAATTATATATCATTCAAATTTTAAAGTTGTAATGCATCATGAAAAAAATGCATAAAATTTGAATATTTAAATTTTATAGTTGTAATGAATCATGAAAAATATCTATAAAATTTAAATCTTATGATCTTAAACATATTAAAGACCACTTAAGGTTTAGTATTACATATTAGTCAAATTTCAAAGTATGCATGATAAAAAATATGCATAAAGTTTGATTCTTTAGATCTTAAACATGTTCAAAACTATCTAAGCTTTGATATTACATATCATTTAAATATAGAAGTTTTTATACATCATGAAAAATGCACAAATTTTTTGAATCTTTGTATCTTAAATATGTTCAAAACTACTTATATTTATGTATTACATATAATTTAATTTTTAAAATTATGATGCATTATGAGAAACATGCATAAATTTTGAATATTTAGATCTAAAATATGTTCAAAATCACTTACACTTTAGTATTGTATAGGATTAAAATTTTAAAGTTATGATGCATCCATCATGAAAAACATGAATAAAGATTGAATCTTTGATTCTCAAACACATTCAAAACTATTTAAGCTTTAATTTTATATATCATGCAAATTTCAATGTTGCGATGCATCATGAGAAACATGAAAAAATCTTAAATTTTTGGATCTTAAATATGTAAAAGACTATTTAAGCTTTGGTATTATATATCATTCAAACTTCAAAGTTAGGATAGATCATTTGAAATGTGCATAATGCTTGAATTATCAGACCGTAAACACTTTTAAAACTACTTAATCTTTGGTATTACATATCATTCAAACACTAAATTTGTGATGAATCACTAAAAATTTGTATAAAATTCAAATATTTAGATCTTAAATATGTTTAAAATTGTTTAAGCTTTGATATTACACATCATTTAAATTTCAAAGTTGTAATGCATCATGATATACACACATAAAATTTGAATATTTAAGTCTTAAACACATTCAAAACTACTCAAAATTTGGTATTACATATTATTTAAATTTTAAAGTTGTGATGTATCATTAAAAACATGCATAAACTTTGAATATTTGGATCTTGAACATGTTCAAAACCACTCAAGCTTGAATATTACATATCTTTCAAATTTTAAAATTATGATGCATCATGAGAAATATGTCTAAAGTTTAAATATTTAGATTTTAAACACATTCAAATTTACTCAAGTTTCAGTATTAAATATCATTCAAATATCAATGTTGTGATGTATTATGAAAAATGTGCATAAATTTTGAATCACTAAATCTTAAACACATTCACAATTGCTTAAGCTTTGGTATTATATATCATTTAAAATTCAAAGTTATGATGCATCATTATAAATAAACATAAATTTAGAATCTTTGGATTTTATATTACATTTAAATTTTAAAGTTGTGATGCATCATGAGAAATGGGCATAAAATTTGAATCTTTAGATCTTAAACACGTTCAAATCTACTCAAGGTTTAATATTATATATCATTTAAATTGCAAAGTTATGATTTATCATGAAAAATGAGTATAAATATAAAATCATTGGATCTTAAACTTGTTCAAAAACATGAGAAACTCAAAATCATATATCATTCAAAATCACGAGAAACTCAAACAAAGTTTGAATCTTTAAATCTTAAACATATTTCAGCTGTTTAAGCTTCAATATTACATATTTTTAAATATTTAGATATTAAAAATATTTAAATCCACTTAAGCTTCAGTATTATATATCATTCAAATTTTAAAATTATGAGCATCATGACAAATGTGCATAAATTTCAAATCTTTAGATCTTAAACACATTTAAAACCATTTAAACTTTGGTATTGCATATCATTCAAACTTAAAAGTTACAATGCATCATGAAAAATACACATAAAGTTTGAATCTTTAAATCTTAAATATATTAAAAATTAGTCAAGCTTGGTTATTGCATATCATTTAGATTTCAAAGTTGTGATGCATCATGAGAAATGTACATAAATTTTGAATTTTTAGATCTTAAATACGTTCAAAACCACTTAAGTTTTAGTATTAAATATTTTTAAAATTTTAAAGTTCTGATGCATCATTAAAAATGTACTTAAAGTTCAAATATTTAGATATTAAATAAGTTTAAAACCACTAAAATTTTGATATTACATATCATTCAAATTTTAAAGATGTGATGCATCATGAAAAATATGCATAAAGTTTCAATCATTTGATCTTAAACATATTGAAAACTATTTAAAATTTGATATTACATATAATTCAAATTTTAAAGTTGTGATGCATCATGAAAAACATGATAAAATTTGATTTTTTTGATCTTAAACACATTCGAAACTACTTAAGTTTTAGTATTACATGTTCAAATAACAAAGTTGCAATGCATAATGACAAACATGCATAAAATTTGAATATTTTGATCTTAAACACACTCAAATATGTTAAAACTTTATTATTACATATCATTCAAAATTTAAATTTTTGATTCATCATGAAAAATATGCATAAATTTTGAATCTTTAGATTTTAAACATGTTTAAAACTACTCAAGTTTTGGCTTTACATATCAGTCAAATTTTAAAGTTGCAATGCATTATGAAAAATGTACATAAAATTCAAACTTTTAGATCTTAAACATATTTAAATATACTCAAAATGAGTATTACATATCATTCAAATTCTAAAGTTGTGATACATTATGAGAGATATGCATAAAGATCGAATCTTTGAATCTCAAACATATTAAAAATTGATTAAGCTTTAGTATTACATATCATTCAAATTTCAAAGTTGTGATACATCATAATAAATGTACATAAGTTCAAATATTTGGATATTAAACACTTTTAAATTTAATTAAGCTTTAGTATTACACATCTTTCATATATCAAAGTTATAATGCATCATAAGAAACACACATAAAATTTAAATCTTTGGACTTTAACATGTTTAAAACTTATTAATCTTTAGAATTACATATCATTCAAATTTTAAAGTTGTAATACATCATAAAAAATATGCATAAAATTTAAATCTTTAGATCTTCAAGATCTTTAAAATTTATTAAGCTTCGATATTACATATCATTGAAATTTTAAAATTGTAATACATCATAAAAAAATATGCATAAAATTTAAATCTTTAGATCTTCAAGATCTTTAAAATTTATTAAGCTTCGATATCACATATCATTGAAATTTTAAAGTTGTGATGTATAATGAGAAATGTGCATAAAGTTTGAATCTATGGATCTCAAATGTATTTAAAATTGCTTAAGCTACAATATTACATATCGTTCAAATTTTATAGTTGTGATACATCATGAGAAATATGTATAAAATTCAAAAATCTTAGGATCTTAAACATGTTAAAGACCACTTAAGCATTAGTATTACATATCAGTCAAATTTCAAAGTTGTAATGCATGATGAAAAATGTGCATAAATTTTAATTATTTTAATTTTAAACACATTTAAATCTTTTTAAACTTTGATATTACATATTATAAATTTCAATGTTTTGATGGATTATGAAAATCACACATAAAATTTAGATATTTGTATCTTAAACACATTAAAAAATGCTTAAGTTTTAGTATTACATATAATTCAAATTTAAAAATTGTAATGCATTATAAAAAATATGAATAAAATTTGAATATTTAGATCTTAAATATGTTTAAAATCACTTAATCTTTGGTATTACATATCATTAAAATTTTAAAGTTGTGATGTATCGTGTAAAACATGCATAAAGTTCAAATATTTGAATCTCAAACATGTTTAAAACTATTTAAGTTTTAGTATTACATATCATTCAAATTTTAAAATTATGATGCATCATGAGAAATATGCAAAAAATTTAAATTTTTGGATCTTAAATATGTTAAAGACTGATTAAGCTTTGGTATAATATATCATTCAAACTTTAAAGTTACGATAGATCATGATAAAAGTGCATAAAGTTTAAATTATTCCATCTTAAACACATTTAAAATCACTTAATATTTGGTATTATATATCATTTAAACATTAAATTTGTGATGTATCATAATAAATGTACATAAAATTCAAATCTTTACATCTTACATACATTCAAAACTATTTAAGCTTTGATATTACATATTTTTTAAATTTCAAAGTTGTAATGCATCATGATATACAAATATAAATTTTAAATCTTTGGGTCTTAAACATATTCACAACTACTCAAGCTTTGGTATTACATATTATTCAAATTTTAAAGTTGTGGTGCATCATAAGAAATATGCATAGAGTTCAAATCTTTAGATCTTAAACATGTTCAAATATGCTCAAGCTTTAGTATTACATATCATTCAAATATCAAATTTGTAATGCTTATGAGAAATATGTACAAATATTGAATCATTAGATCTTAAACATGTTCAAAACTTCTTGAGCTTTGGTATTATATATTATTCAAACTTCAAAGTTCTAATGCATCATGAGAAACATGCATAAAGTTTTAATCTTTAGATCTTAAACATGTTCAAAACCACATAATCTTGAATATTACATATCATTTAAATTACAAAGTTGTGATGCATCATCAGAAATGTGCATAAAATTCAAATTATTTAATTTTAAACATGTTCAAAATTGTTTAAGTTTCAATATTACATAACATTCAAATTCTAAAGTTGTGATGCATTATGAGAAACATGCATAAAATTTGAATTTTTGAATTTTAAGCACGTTTAAAACCACTTAAAATTTAATATTACATATTATTCAAATTTAAAAATCATCATGGATCATAAGAAATGTGCATAAAATTTAAATATTTAAATCTTAAACATGTTCAAAATCTCTTAAATTTTGATATTACATGTCATTCAAACTTCAAAGTTATTATGCATAATTATGAATATGTATAAAGTTTTAATATTTTGATTTTGAATACGTTCAAAACCACTGAAGCTTTAGTATTATATATCATTCAAAATTCAAATTTATGTTGCATCATGACTTATGTGAATAAAGTTTAAATATTTGATTCTTAAACATGTTTAAAATTACTCATGCTTTGGTATTGCATATTATTTAGATTTCAAAATTACGATGCATCATAAGAAACATGTATAAAGTTTAAATAGTTAGATCTTAAACACATTCAAAACCACTCAAACTTATGTATTACATATCATTCAAATTTTAATGTTACGATACATCATAGAAAATGCATATAATTTTGGAATCTTTGGATTTTAAACACATTTAAATCTAATCAAACTTTAGTATTATATATTATTAAAATTTTAAAGTTGTGATACATCATAAAAAATACATATAAAGTTTGAATCTTTCTATCTCAAACATGTTCAAAACCACTTAAGCTTTAGCATTATATATCATTCAAATTTAAATGTTGTGATGCATTATGAGAAATGTAGATAAAGTTTGAATATTTGGATCTTAAACACATTCAAAATTTATTAAGTTTCATTATTACATATTTTTTAAATTTTAAAGTTGTGATGCATCATGAGAAATGCACAAAAGTTCAAATATTTATATTTAAACATATTCAAACTTGCTTAATCTTTGGTATCACATTATTCAAAGTTCAATGTTATTATTTATCATGAAAAATGTGCATAAAGTTTAAATATTTGAATCTTAAATATGTTTAAAACTATTTAAGTTTCAGTATTACATATCATTCAAATTTTAAAGTTATAATGCATTATGCAAAATGTGCATAAAGTTCAAATCTTTGGATCTTAAACAAATTTAAAATTGCTTAAGCTTCAATATTGCATATCACTCAAATTCAAAAATTACAATGCTTCACGAACAATGTGCATAAAGTTTGAATCTTTGGATCTCAAACACATCATAACCACTTTAGATTTTGTATTGAATATCATTTAAATTCTAAAGTTGCAATGCATTGTGATAAATGAGCATAAAGTTTGAATATTTAGATTTTAGACATATTCAAAACTAGTTAATTTTTGTTATTACATATCAATAAAATTTTAAAGTTAATTTTTGTTGAATCTTTAGATCTTAAACATATTCAAAACTATTTAAGATTCAATATTACATATCATTCAAATTTTAAATTTATGATGCATCACGAGAAATATAAATAAAATTTAAATATTTGGATCTTAAACACATTTAAAACCAATCCAATTTTAGTATTACATATCATTCAAATTTTAAAGTTATAATAAATTATAAAAAATATAAATAAATTTTGAATCTTTAGATCTTAAACACATTCAAAACTACATAAACTTTAATATTAAATATTATTGAAATTTTAAGTTATGATGTATCATGAGAAATATAAATAAAATTTGAATATTTAAATATTAAACATGTTCAAAATTGTTAAAACTTCAGTATTACATATCATTCAAATTTAAAAATTGTGATACATTATGATAAACATGCATAAACTTTGAATTTTTAGATCTTAAACATGTTTAAAATTGTTTAAAATTTTGTATTACATATCATTCAGATTTCAAAGTTGTGATGCATCATGAGAAATACACATAAATTTAAAATTTTTCAATCATGAGTAATAATGAAGCTTATACCATTTTGAAATATTTAAGAAATAAAGATTCAAACTTTATGCATGTTTCTCATCATGTATCACAACTTTAAAATTTGAGTGATATGTAATTCTAAAGCTTAAGTTGTTTTAAACATGTTTAATATCTAAATATTCAAACTTTATATGTGTCTATCAAGATGCATCACAACTTTAAAAGTTGAATGATAAATAATACAGAAGTTAAAGTGGTTTTGAATGTGTTTAAAATCTAAAGATTCAAACTTTATGCACATTTATAATTATGTATTACAAATCTAAAATTTGAATGATAAGTAATACTAAAGTTAAAGCAGTTTTAAACATGTTTAAAATCTAAATATTTCAACATTATGCATGTTTCTCATGATGCATTACAACTTTGAAATTTGAATGATATGTAATACAAAAGCTTAAGTGGGTTTTGAAGGTGTTTAAAATCTAAATATTTAAACTTTATGCATATTTTTCATGATGAATCGTAACTATTAAATTTGAATGATATGTAATACCAAAGCTTAAGTGATTCTGAACATGTTTGAGATCTAAAGATTTGAACTTTATGCACACTTTTCACAATGCATGATAATTTTGAAATCTAAATGATATGTAATACTGAAGTTTAAGTGGTTTTAAACACGTTTAAAATCTAAATATTTAAATTTTATATGTATTTCTCATAATGCATCTCAATTTTAAAAATTAAATGATATGTAATATTGAAGCTTAAGTAGTATTAAAGGTGTTTAAGATTCAAAGATTCCAACTTTATGTGTCACAACTTTTAAATTTTAATGATATGTAATATGGAAGCTTAAGTCATTTTGAATGTGTTTAAGATCTAAAGATTCAAAATTTATGCATATTTCTCATGATCTATCATAATTTTTAAATTTTAATAATATGTAATACTGAATCTTAAGTGGTTTTGAATGTGTTTAATATTGAATGATTCAAAATTTATGCATGTTTTTCATAATGCATCATAATTTTAAAATTTGAATGATATGTAATATTGAATCTTAAGTGATTCTGAATATGTTTCAGATCTAAAGATTTAATTTTTTTTTCATATTTTTCATGATGCATCACAACTTTTAAATCTAAATAATACATAATACTGAAGTTTAAGTGGATTTAAATATGATTCAAATTATGTTTGTACTTCTCATTATGCATCTCAATTTTGAAGTTTAAATTATATGTAATATCGAAGCTTAGTGGTTTTGAATATGTTTAAGATCCAAAGCATGTGTGCATTTCTCATGATATATCATAACTTTGAAATTTGAATTATATGTAATAATGTAGCTTAAATAATTTTTAATGTGTTTAAGATTTAAAGATTTAAACTTCATACATGTTTCTCATGATGCATCACAACTTTGAAGTTTGAATGATATGTAATACCAAAGTTTAAGCAATTTTTAATGTGTTTAAGATCTAAAGATTCAAACTTTATATGTATTTCTCATAATGCATTGCAACTTTGAAATTGGAGTGATATATAATATAAAAGTTTAAGTAGTTTTGAATGTATTTAATATCCAAAGATTCAATCTTTGTGTGTTTCTAATAATATATCACAAATTTTAAAATTAGATGATATGTAATACTAAAATTTAAGTGGTTTTAAACATGTTTAATATTCAAAAATTAGATGTTTATGTGTATTTTTTTATAATGTATCATAACTCTGAAAATGAAATGATATATAATATTGAAACTTAAGTTGTTTTGAATGTGTTTAAGATTTAAGGATTCAAAATTTATGTACATTTATCATAACGCATCACAAATTTAAAATTTAAATGAAATGTAATACTAAAGCTTAAGTGTTTTCAAATGTATTTAAGATCTAAATATTTTAACTTCATGCACATTTCTCATAATGCATCATAACTTTAAAATTTAAAAGATATTTCAATGTCTTAGTGAGGTTTTCTCAAAATGGTAAGATATGATGTGTCTTGTCCAGATGAACATGCACAACAATTTTTGATATGCAGTGACTAGTCCCTAGCTTTAATATGTAAATATTATTGATTATTATAATCTCCATTTTGTTATAGAATTTAAATCACACTAATGCAACATATGGATGAGGTAATCTAAAAATATGAGCTTAGTGAATGTAAATTGATATAAATCTTGTTGAAATAAACATGATAAAGCAACATAGATTTTTTAAAGCTATCTAATCTCGTTAATTTTTTTAATATTTGGTAGTGTTATTTTTATTTTTCCAATGACATCACCAAATAATAGTATATAATTCTTCCTATTTTAACTTCTAATATATATATATATATATATATATATATATATATATATATATATATATATATATATATATATATATATATATATATATGTATGTATCTATTTATATGTATATATGTATATGTATATATGTATATGTATATATATGTATGTATGTATATGTATATATATGTATATATGTATATGTGTATATGTATATATGTATTATATATGTATATATGTATATATGTGTATATATATATATGTGTATATATATATGTGTGTATATATATGTGTGTGTGTGTGTGTATATATATATATATATATATATATATATATATATATATATAAAACTGAACACTAGAATAATATATAAAATTAATTGATCTTAAGAACCATGGTGAAAATAATTCCACTAGCATGAACCATTATACAACTATATACAATCTTAAAATTTTAAGATAAAAAATAATAAATAACAAAAAACAGAAAGAAACAAAAAAAAAGAGACTCACCAAAGCAAGGTATTGCAAGATCCACCACTAGCATATAGATAACATCACTAATGAAAATAACAAGAATATATATTATCATTGTAGAGAAAATAAGTGTAAATTATGGATGAAAATCTTACTTTAAAAAAATAATTTCTATGTAAAAAATATTAGTATAATTTCTAATTATCAAAACTATTCAATGGAAAAGTCTATATTGTATAGTTTAAACCCAACTTTTAACATCTATTAGATCTCTTACAAGTTAAAATTTTGAAAATAAAAAAATTGCAATCAATTTAAAACTATGAAAAAAGAGTTTGAAGATATAATCCGATGAATAAAATTTTAATTTACAATAAATTTTCACAATGGATAGACCCAAGGGATTTTAATTTTCATTGTATTTAAGGGCAAATAATTATATTATCTTCATTACACAAAAATCTTATTCTTTTTTGGGGTTAAATTTTCAAAAGAGTGATTATTACAACAACCAAGTAATTGAAGTGATTATTTGCCTAGATTCATTTATATAAGCATGTTAGACATGTTATGTTGGTTAATGAACACTATTTGATGTTTCTCAAAGTAGTGGAAATTGTAGTGTCCTAAAATGTCGTGATGGATTTTAGTCTATGTAAAGTAGTTTTAGCATTCAATACCATCTATACAAAGTTAATTTTAATTATATTAAATAATATCAATTTTCTCATTGACTTATGGAGCATAAAGTGCTTATTTAGTTACATAGATTAGTTTCTATATCATATTCCATAGTCCCTTATCCCTTTATCTAGATTATTTGTTATGGTCCTAAAAATTTGTAAGTAATAACATTACAGTCTATACAGGGGCGGCATGAATTTAGCCATTCGGTGTCAACACATGTGCTAATATTAGGAAATACAAAATTCAAATTCAACTATTAATAAAAGTGTCATTCACACACACCAAGATTATTGGTTATTCTATTGATATCATCTACTATGGATCATAATTTTTTGCATATTATAAATGTATTCTTAATATGAAATTTATTACTTCTTTCTTTAACACCTAGGGACTTCATAAACTAGAAACATCCCATAAAATATATGATCCTAAATTCACATTACTTTCCTTATAATAAAGGGTAGAAAGAATCATATATTTCTAATGCATGGCTGTTGTAATGTGAGATCTAAGTATAAGAAAATGAAATAAGATATCATGCGAACAAATATTAAAAGCCAAATTCCAATTTTCAATATTTTGAATCAAAGGTTTTGTCTAAATATAATTTGGAAGAGATTTTATGGTGCAATAACTTTCGTTATCTATCTCTAAATTTCAAGTTTGCAATTTTTACACTTTCAAAATCATGTTTTAATGACATGTCTTATACAACATTATATAAACAAATTTATCATAAAAAGTTTTGATAGATATAAAAATATCATTTTATGTCAAGTTTGAATTCATGTTAGTGTTAAAAACAAGTTAATGAGATTCTTCATATGCATGTGAAAACATAAACTAGTGTACTTTTTTAAGTACTTAATTTTTATTATTATTTTAAGAGAGATTTTATATATTAAAACATAAAAATGTGTGAAAGATATACTCAATATACTTGAGTTTAATTGTTTTTAAAAAAATATGATTTGGTATGTATTTATGTTTTAAAAGATCCATATTTTGTAATTTTAAAAGGTGGGGTCGATATCTAAAACTTTCTTTAAATTGTAATATTTAAATACAAATAAAATGATAGTTTTTTTTAAACAAACATTTACAAAATTAGATTTAAAAATAAAAACATCATATGCTTTAATGAACTAGAAGATAACTAATTCTACATAAATAATGTTGATGTCATATCTATATAAATATAAATTTTAGAAAAAAAATTAATTCTACCGCAAATAAATAAAATAAAATATTTTATAATAATAAACAAAGGAATATTCTTTCATTTATATAGGGGTTATTTTAACTTTTGAATAAATATTTTATTTTAAAATTGATTGGAATAAAACCTAATAAACACCGGAAAAAAAAAATATATATATATATATAAAAATTGAAATATTTTTAAATAATATGCAATAAAATATTCTTACATTTTTACAGTGGAAAAAATGTAGCAAATTTTGAATTATATTTTATATAATTAAAAAGAATAATATTACATTTTCACAAGAATTATTCTAAAGTTTGTAAAGACGTTTTATCTAAAACTGTCTGGATGAATTAAAAAAAAAAAAAAAACGGTGAAGAAAAAACGCAGCAAAGTTTGAAGAAGATGTTTTACGCTTTATTACGTTGAAGAAAACAATAAACCCTCAAATTAGAGGTCACATAACATCTATAATTAGAGCACACGATTTTTAATCCACATTATTTTCCTTATAATATATTTCTGATGCATGGGTGTTGCAGAGTGAGACATCAGGGTAAGAAAATGAAATAAAATATCACCGAAAAAATCTTAAAAGATAGATTTTAATTTTGAATCTTTTCGATTGAAGGTTTGTTCAAATATAATTTGGAACAGATTTTATAGTACAATATCTTTGTGTAGTTCAAAATTTCAAGTTTGCAATCATTTTCGTTTTAATTTTATATTTTTATAATTATGTTTTAATAATAAGTTTTATAAAATATCATTTTTATGTTTTTTTATTTAAATTATATCTATTTCATTTACTATATATTATACATATATGATGATAATTAATTTAATTAGTTATACATTTATTTGAATGCACTAATATAATAGTAAAAAAAAATTGAAACATCTAAAATATAATTTTGTGTCGAGTTTGAATCCTTGTTAAATTTGAAATTAAGTTAATGAGAATTTAGGAAATGGATATGAATTAGTGTAATTTTTTAAATACTTAATTTTTTTATTTTTTATTTTATTTTTTTAAAGTCTAAACTTATTCCAAGAAAGATTTTATATATTAAAACAAAAAAATGTTTAAAAAATAAATTTGATTTTAACTATTTAAAAAAATATGATTTGATATGTATTTATTTTTTAGAAAAATTATCTATATTCTCTAATTTTAAAACGGGTGGATTTCTAAAGATTTTTTAAAGATTTACGCATTAAACACAAAATGACTTTTTTTTCAACTAATACTTTAAAAAATAGATTTTTATATTAATTTTTAAAACATAATGACCTTTAAAGAATTAGAAGATAATTAATTTTACATATAAAAAATTAATGTCATATTAATATAAATTTAAATTTAAAAAAAAAACAATAATTTAATAATAATACAAGAAAGAATATTCTTACATTTGTAAAAAAATTACTCTAAAATTTAAAAGATATTTTATTTTAAAATTAATCCAAAGAAAATCAAATGAATACTAAAGAAAAGATAAAATAAAATTTAAAATATTATTTCCTACATTTTTTATAGTGAAGGAAAACCGTTCATGTAATGTAATAATATTCGATTTTTAAAGAATTCACTCTAAAGATTGAAAATATGTTTTATTCTAAAATTCACTGTAAGAAAATCGAATGAACAGTGAAGAAAAAAAGGCAGCAAAATTCGAACCGTAATTTAAAATGTTTTATGCTTTACGACTTAGAAGAAAACAATAAAACCTAAAATTAGAAGCCACATATAACCTGTAATTAGAGTACGCGAAGAAATGGCGCTCAAATTGAAGATGCATGACGAGTCCGTAGCTCTATAGACATTTAGAATTCGGTAAATTGGCCGCTTCTTGTTTAATAGATGAAGATGCCCAATTGTTGGCCATAAGAGACGGTGTGGTTTCTTTAGCCAAAACCGCGAGAAGTATAACGGTAACTGCTTCCGATTCACCGAATTCTCAGAGAGCTGCAGCCTCATCACGCATCCTCAACTTGGCTTTCGCCCACTTTTGGTTATCTCCTCTTCAACTGTGGCAACTTCCAATCCTTTTAAAATCTACTAATCACAGATTTTCAACTTGCAGTACACCATCTGTTTCTTATTTTCATTTTTGCTAAGCTTGATAGACGCAGCTACGGATACATCCTCAGCGACCATCGAGTGGGCGCTGGAGGTTCTACTGCAGCAACAGGAGATTTTGTGCAAAGGCGAGCAAGAGCTCGCAACGCATATTGGACGCGCCCGACTAACAGAGGTATCAGATCTGCACAAACATAAATATCTACAGGGAATTGTGAAAGGATCGTTTAGGTTAAATTCAGCGGTACTTGCACTGTTGGAGGGCATGTCCCTTCCGGAACCCGACTGCTATCGAATGGGAGGGCAAGTCACAATCACTGAAGTGGGAGCGGCCGACGGAATTTCCGCGCATGTCTCTTTTAGACCGTGCCTTCCCCTGCATCTCTACTGATATGTCTCTGTGGGTCCTCCTGACCTGTTAGGTAAAAGCTACCGTTAAACAGTGCACTTATATCTGCACAGAATAGGTTTTGAGTGAAAATGCTCATCTAATTGATGTTTAAATTATCTGAAATTTCTGGGAATAATTTCCTTATTTGGAACATTTGTAGCACATTTATGATTTTTGCATTAATGGATATATTCTTCACTTCTATAGTCGGGAAATATTAACATCAATGTAGAATGATATTAAGTGGACTAAGCGGAGATGCCATTCTTTCCTCTATTTCTTTTCTTTCCTTCTATTTTTTTCTAGAAATTTTTGTTGGGTTAACTTTTAGTTTTGAAAATGAATGTATATAGTTGAGTCAGGTTATTATTTGCACATGCAGTGGCATTTGTAATAATCTCTTATATTAACAGTAGTTGTTTTTGCACGATTATTTTTTGATATCAGTTTAATTCATAGGTAAGGAATCCGAAAACTATCAAGACAATAAATTATTAATAGGTAAAGCTTCACAAAACAATAAATTGTATTGATTCATATTGAATAAATTGAATTAATTACAACCCAAACCATGTTTAAATAATCCTTAACTCGAAATTAGAGTTGTCATACAAATTTTGAAAAAAAAAAAAAAAAAAAACTTCTATTTTTAACAACTGTTATTTTTAGTAAATTTAGCATGCAAGTGCATGCAACGCTAAATTTTTTTAAAATAATATAAAATCTAAAATTAGTCTATTCAATGAATTTCAATTGACGTTCACGTTCGGTCATAAATATATATAATTTTAAAAAATAGAAATTACTCCAAAAAATCAATAAACTGCAAGTTCGAGCCCTCAAATGGTCACGTTTGGCCTCCAAAAAATATAAAAGACACTTCTAAGTATAAAATATGGCTTAGGGAAGCAACGATATTTTTGAGATAGACATTTTGGTACTTGGAAGAGCTCAAACGAAGTTACAGGTCAAAAGTTATGGCCTCTAGAAGTTTGGCTATTTTTTCTTTTTGCATCATTCTCCTTTGATTGAAAACAACTCAACTCCTATGAGTTACCTGAATTGTATTGCTGCCATTTTTTTTTTATCAATCTTCTTTATAGACTCTTATCATGTAATCCAAGTGTTGTATTCTTATTGTAATCCTTCCCATTGGACTAAATACCTTTTATAATTCCCTTGCCTTGTACACACTATCTTTATATCCAAAACCTGCACTATCTTTTCCTTTTTTTCTTTGAAATCTGATGTTGCTAATTTACTTCTTCATCTTTGTCACCTTCCCCATTTTATCTATGGAATTCATATAAATCTGAAACATTAAATACTTGAGAGATATAAAAATTATGTGGTAAACTTACCTCATAAGCATTGTCATTGGTTTTTTTTATAATTATGCATATACCAATTTTCTTGTACTTCAACTTATTGTACGTATATTTTGAAAATATTTTATTCTTCAGATAAACCATTACCAACTTTATTTCTTCAGCTACCTTTGATCTTCTTTTGACATCTATTGCTACTTTATATTTCTCATTACTCTGTAACTTTCTTCTTACTCCTTGCAACTATTGTATGTGCTCTGTAAATACTTTTGCACGATTACTAACTCGACCTATAATTGATAATTATACCATATCTAAAATATCCATATGATTTATCCCATAAATAATTTTAAATGGTAGCTTTCCTGTTAATCTATTCACTGAACTATTATATGTTAATTCAGCTTGTGGTGAAGTCAAGTCCCATTTCTTGGCCTTCTCTCCCATTATGCATCTCAACAAACTTCCCAAGCTCCTATTCACAACTTCTATTTGTCTATATGTTTTTGGGTGATATGCAATACTGATTTATATCTTATTATCCATCTTCTTCCACAAAGTCCTCTAATAATGACTTAAAATTTTTGTGTCCCTATTTGAAGTAATAGTTTTTGATACACCATCCAATCTCACAATATCTTTAAAAAAGAACTCTAAAACTCTAGTGGCATCATTGATTTTTTTACATGCAATGAAATGAACTATTTTTAAAAACCTATCTACAAAAACACAAATTGAATCATTACCTCTCTATGTGTTTGATAATCTCAACACAAAATTCATACTTAAATCTATCTATAATGCTATTAGAATTGGTAATGACATGTATAGTCCAGTATTTTGTACATATCTTTTAGACACTCGACATTATCTGCATCTTAAAACATAAATTATCACATCTCACTTCATCTTTGGCAAGAAAATACTTTTCTTCAACCAAATTTGTTATCTTCATCTTACCAAAATGTTCAACCAAACTACCACTATGTAATTTTTTTATTATATTGTCTTGTAGAGATCTAATGGGAATGCATAATTATTTTCCTTTGAAGAGATAACCTTCTTATATAAGATATTCATCAAGAATATTATCTATCCCACCAGTTAATGGATTCTTGAACTACTCAACTATCTTTCAAAAATATGGATCAATATCATATCATTCTTTGATATTTTCAAATCCAACTACTTCAATCACCGTAGTAGTTAATAATGCTACTCTCCTTCTCAATGCATTAGCTACCTGATTCTATTTTTTATATTTGTGTTTTAAAATAAAAGTATAACCCTGTAAGAAAGATACCCAGTTTACATGCCTACTATTTAGCTTATTTTGTGTATTCATATACATCAAAGCCTCATGATCTGTAAATAAGATAAACTCTTTAGGCATTAGGTAATGACTTGAATATCTTGATGCTTATACAGTTACTCAAATTTTAACATCATAGGTATAATACTTTTTTATTACCTCATTCAATTTCTCACTAAAATATGCCATTGGATTTCCTTCTTGACTCAACACAACACCAATCCGCACAAATGAAGCATCACAATCAAACTCAAACACTTTGTTAAACTTTGGTAATGCAAAAATTGGTCTTTCTATAATCTTTTTCTTCAAAATTTAAAGCTTTTTGTGGATACTCATGCAATTTATTATTGGTACCACATTAATACTAATATTTTTAATAAATTTTCTGTTAAAAGCTGCTAAACCATGAAAAATTCTTATTTCTATAATGCTCCCTGGAATAGGCTACTCAACAATTATTTTTATCTTTTTTTCATCTATTCTTACACCATCTACTAAAATTATAAATACCAAAAATATAAAACTACTCTACATAAACCTGCACTTCTTCAAATTTGCATACAACTTCTCATTTTTAAATAAATCTAATACCATTCTCAAATATTGTAAGTGTTCTTATTTAATATTATTTAATATCAAAATATCATCATAATAATAATGAGCTACAAACTTACCAATATATTCTCATAACACTATATTCATCATCATCATACATATATGACAGGGGTATTAGATAATCTAAAGGGCATCACCATCTACTTATATAAGCCATCCCTAGTATTCAATATAATTTACCACTCATCTCCTTCATAAATTTAAATTTGATAATAACCACACCTTAGATCAATCTTGGTAAAATATTTTGCTCCTGCAAGCACATCCATCATGTCATCTAATTACTCTACTATCCACACACATTATCTATCCTCTATCTTTATTTAGAGTTAATAATGTTGGTGTTGCACATGGAATCATACTCCTCCTTATCAACTTCTTTCATAACAATTCAATAACCTATTTATTTAATTATGCATGCTCTACTGAACTCATTTTATAAGTTTATTGATTAGATAGAGTTGATCATAGAATGAAATTAATGTGATACTGAGTATCTCTCTTTAGTGGTAAACTATCTAGTAACTCATCATGAATAACATCTGTGTATTCTTTCAACACTCTTGTTGCTTTTATTAGTATTAACACCCTCTTTATTTCTTCATTCTTTACTACTCATATATAACAATAACATGCCACCTTCATATCCTGGATAGTGTTTTTAGTAGAGAGCATGCTTTCTATCTTCTTTTCCTCTTTAAGAGGTAATAAAACTACATTTGTACTACATTTCCAAAAATAATACGTGTTTTTTGGTCCATCATAAATTACTTTTCTATCAAATTATCATGGTATCCTTATAAGTTTTTCCTACAAATAATTTGATTAAGCACCTTTTATCTACTGTAACATCATTCCCTTTCATAAATTGTAAATTTAGTTTCTTTATCATTTCTTTAGAAACCATATTTTTACAACTACCACCATCTATAATTACTTTACATACCTTTCCACCTGATGTATATCTTGTTCAAAAAATATTTGATTGTAGCCATGCATCACCACCTTCTTTATTATCCACTTGTTCCTTTCTTGGAGTGATCATTTTTCTTATTATCATGAGATTCTCTCCAAGATCTACAACATCAGTATTTTACTCTTCTATCTCAACCTCAACTAGATTCACTATTGGGTGATCTTCTTACCTCCTTTCTTGATCTTGATAGTGAAAACACTCAAATACTCTATGCCCTTCTTATCCGCATCTATAAAAAAACATTATATTTTCCCTGATTCAAAAATCATTCAGTAGCACCACCATAACCTTATCCTCCTTGAAACCCTCTTTTTTTTATTAGTATTAAAACTATTGTATATTCTCCTTTTGCCTTTATGTACCACGTGATGATTCACCGTTGTTGGTATTAAACCCACCTTTGGTGATATTAAACCCACTTTATCCCCTATTCGAAGCGGATCCACCTCTTCTTAGACCAAAATATGTTCTTCTAAAATTTTATCTAGTTTAATTTTCTTCTACCTTAAAAGTTAATTTATAAGTCTCCTCCATCCAAGGTATTTTTTGCATGCTTAATTAATCTTGAATAGTAAATTTTAAATTTTTTACATACCTTTCAACCATATTATATTTTATTTCATCATGCTTCACTCATATGTAAAGATTATAAAACTCATATGTATACTCTTTTATGCTGTGATCTTTTTACCTCAAATTCTAAAAAAAGTTATATAGGGTTTGTGCATAATCTATAGGAAGAAATTTCTTCCTCAACTTCTTCTCCATATTTTTTCACACATTAATATTCTCTTTACCTTTTATCTATCTCTGTTTTTACAGGTGATCACACCAAATCATTGCATTACCTTTCAATTTCAAGCACAAAAACATTACTTTCTTGTCTTCTCTCAAAGTCTTTCACTCAAATAACTTATCCATAGTATTCATCTAATGTATCAAATCATCTAGTTTTAAAATTCTTCCATAATCTATAAAAGTAACCTTAATTCCTTCATTTATTCTTTCTAAATCCTAAACCATCCTCTCTTCCATTGATGATGGCTGCTCCTATTGTTCTTCTTGATGAAATTCTTCATCATGATCTGTGTCCCTCTCATTACCACCTTGTTTTCTTCCATGATTAGTAATAACTTTGGTCAATTATTCAAATTTCCTCTATATCTCTTCTATATTCTATTTTATCTATGTAATACCTCGTAATATTATTGTCACGTCTTACTACTTCATGATACAAACTTGCTCTTATACGAGATAATGAACCTAGAAACTATCAAAACAATAAATTATCAATAGGCAAAACATTTGAAAACAATAGCTTATATTGATTTGTGTTGAATGAATTGAATTAATTACAACTCAAAATATGTTTAAATAAGCCTCAAATTAGAATTAGAGTTGTCATAAAAGTTTTAAAAAAAAACTAAAATCTAAAAAAAATTCTATTTTTAGCAGTTGTTATTTTTAGTATGTTTCTCGTGCAAGTCCGTGCATCTCTAAAAATCTTCTGAAATACTCTAAACACTAAAATTAACATATTTGATGAATTTCACATTCAATTATAAAAATATACAATTTAAAAAAAAAACACAAAAAATGTCAATAATCTATAATTTCCTTAGATGGTCACATTTGGCATTTGAAAAATATAAAAAAATAGCTCTAAGAAAAAATCTTGACTTTGGATAGCAATGAAATTTTTGAGATGGCCATTTTAGTATGTGGAGGATCTCAAACAGAGGTACGGGTCAAAATTTATTACCTCTAGAAGTTTGGCCTACTTTTCTTCTTCAATAAGGCTCTTCTACTATAAAAGATAATGAAGCTATTTCATTCACCATTAAATCACCACCTCAACTCTCTCACATGTCTCAACTAGTGACCACTATATTTACCTCATATATTATAGCTATCTAAAGCAAGATGTCAAAACCCCACTCTGGTATGATACCCTTAAACATAGAGAGGATGTAGCATCTTTTGATCACAAAACATTGCTCAAGTGATCCTATAGACCTTCTTCTTACGAATATGGAGAATATGTTCAATAAAAATGATGTCATTTCAAAATGACTAACTTCTTGCATAATAATCAGACCAAGTTTACCTTTCATTGACATGTTTTCATCCCTCAAGGACATTGAATGTGTAAATAGCATGCACTAAGATGTTTCCTCATTATAGTTTGCTATTGAAACTATTGAAGCTTACCTTAATCAATACATAGATACAAAGTAAATGATATTTGTTAGAACAATGGTAATATCAATGTGTTTTACTTTTAATAATAATATTAATAATATATTTTTTAAGGTCCACGATGCTAGGTAGCATCTTAGTTTTGGTTTGCAAGGAAATTCAAAACATATGAGACCACATCCTACTCCCATCATGGTGAGGCACCTTACTATACTAAGAATATGAGGTGTGCATAATTTAACCCCTATAGGATTTGAACCTATGACATCCTTTCTAGGAGAACATGTTATTTGCCATTAGGCCATCTTAGGCTACACTTCCTTTTAATATGTTTGATGTTCTTATTTTATTATATAGTCTACTATGCACATGAATTATCCAAGTGTCTAATCATAAGCCTAATTGTCTATAAGTCACATTATTATTTTTATAACTTTCACATAATATTTTATATTATGGGTTCAACTCTACCCACTAGGAGGTGTGAACTATTTTTTATTATTACAGCTGACTCCTTGTGTTGCTAAATAATATTAGAAGGGGTATTTTCCCATGACACCAATGCTACACCAATTTATGTTCTATTAGAAAGATAATTTCCTAGTGTGATACTCATCCACCTAGATAGTAAATGACATTATTGACAACAAGGTATATATGCTAATGATTCCTATCCTCATTGTTCTTTCAGAGTAAATGTAGAGCTGGTCAATCAATATGTTTAAAAAGTTTTGAACAATGTCTAAATGTAAATATTTGGTAAATCTATTTTATTTTAAAAACCTATTTATTAAGTTTCATCTCAATTTGAAGGCATTGTACATTGTTTGTAATATTTAGTATACCTTTAAAAATTATGAAGCTTTGTACTTAAAAACAACTGTGTAGTATATTTTTTTAATTTTATGTTAGATGTTTTCTCCCTCTTAGTGTTTTTTGATAATATTTATTTTTTATTATTTAGATGTTTTTATGAAATATTTGTTTTTGTTAATGAAATTTTCATATTTAACTAAGATGAACCTCTTAAATTATATGACATGCATTTCTCTTACAATACAAGTTTTTTCTAATTTTTTGCATGCTTCCAAGAAGGGTCATCCAAAATCAATTTTTATTAATCCACTAGATGCTATACAAAATTTATACAACTATCAGTCAACACTTCAAGATGGTTTTGATTCAGATATGTGTGTTTGTGAAGGTATATTTCTATTTCTCTTTTTATTATATTTTAATTTATTTCCATTTCATTTTTTGTCATAGTTTAAATCATTGATATGGATTTTCTTAGTTTTTCATTCCAACTCTATTTATTATGTAATTATTTAAGGCTAATTATGTTTGTTTTCCATTTACCATTTTCTACTTAGTAAATTAATGTATCCACTATTTTGGTTTATATGATAAATAATGTTGGTATTCTAAAATAATAAGTTATAACCATGGACCTGACTTCAACTCCTATTATCATTTCCAAAGAAGGGCCAAAGTTACAACTACATTGATTATTCGATTATAACATTACATAATATTATACATGTATTTGGTTTTATGATTTTGATTTATTATTGTACAAGGAGCTAATTTAATAATTCTTCAAAGTAAATTTTATGTATTTTTCTATGTTCCTTGTAGTGACAAAGTCATTGGTAGTATATGGCACATCAAAGTAACATATGTTATCACTAGCATATGACCATCTTCATCTCTTTGATATTCATAGTCATACTTTTATAAAAGGGTTTGTCAATCATGTTATGTATACATTTATATTATAGTTTTTAGTTCATTTATATATGGGATTTCTCTCCAAATCTATTTGGAGTTATGTTGTTAACAAAACAAATTATTTTAATCACAAGTGGTCAGATTTTCTAGGTGTACATTATAAAGCACACTATTAAATTAGTGCAAAGGTTCAATTTACCTATTGTGAATAAAATAAAAAAATTATCTTATGAACTGATGCCATTTGTAAGGGCATAAACTATTACAGCTTAAGTTGATGATGCATATTTATATCCACATATTGTAGGTGAAAGTTTTTTATGGAGTTTTTCATGGATGCATGCTTTTTAATTTAACTTTTCATATCATTATGATATTTTAATGTGTTTCATGTATTATTATTGCTTCATATTCTATGCATGTAAAGTTTATTGCATTCTCATTGTTAAATAAACTTGTAACTGAGTTGTACCAAAGAATGGTGAGTTGATTAGGAGGGTCATGTGGGTTTAAAAAAACTATAATAATATCCAATAACTTCCATTTAATATCCATGAAAAAATCTTGAATTGTGACACTTTTAGATTTTATATTTTTTTCACCTTGGTCCATTTTCCCTTGTCTTCCCCTAATTTCAATTGAATTTCTAAGGAATTTTATATTGGATTAATGGTATAAGATTCACCTTTATGATAATCTAACTTAATTTGGTTATTACATCAATATACCATACCTTGTAATCACTTCTCTAGAGGAATCTAGTTCAACAGTTTCAAAATCTAGTTCTCAAATCTTCTTTATAGTGGTTCAATCTACCTACATGTCTCCCTCAATCTATAAGGGGATCTTAAGCTACTTATTTTTATCATTTGATTAAAAATGATATAAATACAAGGTTGAATCCTCAATTTTAGAGTCAACCATCATTGTAAAGTGGGTAGGAGAGGTGTCCATCCGCCAAGAATAATCTTTATTTATTTTGAAGTTATTATAGTTTCTAGTCAAATGCCTTTTATTAAAATAGGTAAGAGAATAAAATAGTATGACTTCATAGTTGATGTGCTAGGACCAAGAATGATCTCTCACTTTGAAAACATTTTTTTCACATAGGTTTTTTGAGGTATAGATGTTCACCAGAATTTTTTCAAAAGTAGTGTGGTAAAATTGATTTGTATCTAGGTGCATTTACAAAACCTCAATTAGGGATTTACCAATTACTTTAAGATTGTATTCTATAAAAAAATTAAGTGGGAGATGAGGTAGTTAAAACTTTATCGGTCTTACACTAAGTGGTTCAATGAAAGAGTTGAATGCAAGGTACCATGATTTCAAGACCAAGGCATTGTTATTCAAGCTCAAAAACTAGTTTTTAATATTCCCCTTGTACTTAATATGATGAAAGATAATAATAAAACTAAATACACATGGGTAGATTGCAAATCTACCTTATAGTATGGGGTTCTAGTTATTCAAGATGTAGGAATGATTTTTCTTGAAGTTTTAGATAGTGATGAATGAATTTGTAGATATGTCCTTTGGCTGACAAGCATGATTTTTATCTAAGCAATTCCTTGTACTTATTGAAGAAGACTACTTAAGTATTAGATGATCTAGGCTTGAGAGCTTTTGGGTTAGATACTATAGTTGTATTGTAGAAGACATCTTCAAAAAAATCATTGGCTTCATGCATGTAGCTCCTACTATAGCTTCCAAATCCATGATGTCCAAACCCTTGAAGCCCTTAAGATCTGGGTTTCTAACCTAGGTGTATGTGCTTACCAATCTATTGATCAATTAGTGAGATCCATTCACCTCTCTTTATTTGTTTTTTTATTGGTTTTTCAGACTAAGGATTTGCAGCTAGAAATAAGTTTCTAATCATGGACATGACCAACCATTCACCCATCACATGTCATAAGTATTCTGTAGGTTGACAAGAAATGGGAGGAGGACTACTAGAAAGGACCCATGAGTAAATAATGGAGCTTATGGATCCAAATAGGTTTGATCAATGTGTTGAACAATGGTTATATCTAGAAGGTAGGGCTTAAATCTACCAGGTTAGAAGGTGAACTAGGGGATTTTGAAAGTTTCATGGGTGGGACAAGATATTTTAGAGGATCCATTGGGATAATTTCTCAAAAACACCACTGACTAGGTCAAAACATAAGCTAATATACTCTATCAAATAATTAATTCACACTCTTATGTGCCCACTATGACCTATGCTTTAATAATGATTTTCACATTAGTCACTTCTAAATAAAGTGACAATACTTTTAAAATTTTATATTATTGTTTATAGTTCATTTACATCTAAGATTACTCTCAATGTCTTTTTGGAGGTAATTTATTAACCAAACAATTTGTTTGGTTCTTAAGTTATTTGATTTTCATGGTATACATTATGAACAACACTATTAAATTAGTACATAGGTTAAATTTACTTGTTATAGATGAAATTAAAAAAATTAGTTATTAAGTGTTTTCATTTCTAATGGTTTCAACTACTGTGGCTTTAATTCAAGCCACATATTTATATCAACATATTAAAGGTGAATTTTTTTATAGAGTTTGTGGTGGATGCATGTTTTTTAATTTTACTTTTCACATCATTATTATAATTTTTAATGTGTTTCATATAGTATGAGTTCTTCATTTTCAATACATGTAGAGTTTCATAAATTATCATTTCTCAATAGACTTGTAACTGAGTTATGCCAAATAATGGTAAGTTGATTAGCAGGGCCATGTGGGTTTAAAAACATTCTTATTGATGCTTTGTTTATTTATTTGGTATTATTTTATATGGATAAGTATACATTTCAGTTGATACCTTATGTTTATATTTATTTGTATAAGTCTATTTTTAAAAATTATTAAATACTATCATAAGGTTGACTGACATAAGGTGATTGATGACCTAAATTAATGCTTATTTGGTGAACCTTGTTGGTTATATATAAATTGATGCAAATATTTCATTAATTCCAATTGTACAATCCTACATTATTTAAAGATTTAGAATTTGCATATTCCAAAACATCACATGACATATGAGAACTTCATCAAGACATCTATGGATACCTCATAGCCTTGTCTTTGTCCTTACTATTCTGCACATATGCCATATATTCTTCAAGCTAATAAATTGATCACTTTATCATGAGTTCACTATGAATCATTCTATTTTTTACATCAATGACAACCTAAGATCAAAGAAAAATAATGTCCTCCTTTGTCATTGATGGGAAAAACTCTAGAGAAAGACAGCCCTTTAATATAGTGAGACTAAAAGTCCTAAAACTTAAGAGATTCCCATATCTCCATACTCTCATTTGAATTACAATTCTAAAACGTCACCAAATATTGACTTTCCTTAATGTCTATCAATTTTTACATGGATTTGACATGCCTAAGGCAATCTATAGGAATACTCTTATATGATATTTGGTCATCTACATACATCATTATAATTTTTTTTTTGTTTTAGAGATTTAACTTTGTTTAAATAAAAGATATAAGTTGATAGAGTTATTAATAGATCTATTTTTAATATAAGGATGGTATTTTGTTTTGATTCCAAAACTTTGACTCTACGATCTTGTCAAAATTTGTGAGAATTTAAAAAGAGACAAATATGATAGGATTGATATCAATTATTTTATTAGTGTGTAATATGTTTTTTATGAAATGGGATGTTTCTTTGTTGCCCACTAATTATTTTATTTTATACTGTCTTTATTTCTGCTTGTAAATATTTTTCTAATCTAGTTGCATTTGAAGAATATTTCCTTATTTTATTTATTATTATACTAATACTTTGAATCGTATATTTTTATAGTCGAACATAGGTAATGGAAATATTCTCTTATATAATCAGATTCTCACTACATTATAATTTTTTATTATTATATTTGGCTAAGGGTTAGTATTTTTAAAACTATTATAACTTTAGACAATGGATTGAATGATTAAAACATTAACACAAACATGGGATGTATATACGAGAAAAAAAAATTAATCAATGAACCCTACCTTATTGTAGAAACCTAATATCTATATGGAAATATTTTGTGAAACTTTCACCAAGTATGACTTAACCATGTGCCAAACATATCCTCATTTATACTCTATGTAATTTCTTCTTAGATGCCCCATTGATCAGAAATCCATGCTGAAACCCCGAACTACGACTCTTTTACATATTTTATTTTTTTCACCTTCATCCATTCTCCCTTGTCTTCCACTACTTTAGATTGAATTGGTAATGAATTTCCAATTGGACTAAAGTGTTTATATTTGTGTTCTACTGATGTAACTTATTTTCATTATGCCCTAAACATATGACACTCAAGATTCACTTCTATAGAGGTATCTAGTTTAGACATTTCCAAAGTTAGACCTCTAAAATTTTCATTATAGTGGTTAGATCTACCAATATGTCTCCTTCAGTGTGGAAGTGAGTATTAAAGTCTTCATTTGTATCATTATATGCAATATCATCTAAAGACGTGGTTTAATCCTCACTTTTAGAGTCGACCAATATTATATGTTGGGTAGGAATGGAGTCTTTCCACCAACATGAATCCTTATTTATTATCAAGTTATTGTATTTTTTGGTCTAATGTCCTTTCTAAAAATAGTTACGAGAAAGAAATAGTAGGAATCCATAGTCTATGGGATTGGCAATTTAATGATCACTTCCTAAGCAAATTTTTTGTGTAGGTTTTCAGAGGTGTCCTTGTTCACCAGAATTTTGGCAAAAGTATGTGGAAAAATTGATCAATAATTGGGTGGATTTATAGAAACTCACCTAGGGATTTACTTTAAGATTATACTTGATCCAAATATGAAGATGGATATGAGGTAGGTGAACCTAGATGAGTTTTACATTATGTGGTTCAATGGTATGGTTGAAGGCAAGTGACAATGGTTTCCAGAACAAAAGGTGGTGATTCTAGCTACAATACTAGTTTTGAATCTTCTTCTTTCCCTCACTATGATGAAAGATAATAATAAAAAAAATCACATGGGTAGATTTGTAGTCTACCTTCCAGTAGGGGTTACCGGTTCTTCAAGATCTAGGCTTGCAGTTTAGGCTATTTATCCATGAATTTACAGATAACTCCTTTTGTTGACAAGTATTATTTTAGCCAAGCACTTCTTTGCACTCATCCTCATCAAAGACCAGTAAAATATTAGATGATGTAGGATTGAGAAGTTTTCGATTAGATATTGACATTGTATTGTAGGAAACAACTTCAACAAAGGATATTGGCTTGATGCATATAGCTTCTACTATAGCTTCTAGCTCCATGATGTCCAAACTACTGAAGCTATTAAACTATGGGTTCCTAACCTAGAGCTATGTGCTTACCAAGCCATTGATCAATTAGTGAGATATTTTCACCTATCCTAATATTTTTAGTAGTTGGTTGCTCAGACTAGGGATATGACTCACTAGGTTTCTAATCATATCCTTACACAGCCTTTCACCCATAACATATCCTAAGTCTTTAATAGGGTGAAGGGAAATAAGAGTAATATTTGTATCAAGGACACAAGAGTAGATAATAAAATTTCTAGATATAGACAAGTATGGTGAATTATTTGAATTATTTATTCAATTTGAGTGGTCTCTTCATAATACAAGTGCTCAAATCTACCAGGTTCTCAAGAGGTAGGGTTGGAAGGTGAACCAGGCGATTTTAAATTTTTCTTGTGTGCGAGGAGACCATTGGGATAATTTAAAAAAAACACCACTCATTAGGACAAATCATAAGCTAATCTACTATATCTAGTAAGTAGTTCACCCTTTTATGTGCCCACCATGACCTATGTGTTAATAATGATTTTTGTATTAGGTCACTTTTAAATAAAATGACAACACTCCATGTAGTCACTTTAATTATCTCATTATGTTCATTTAGATATATACATCCCTGTCACTAAAATCAAATTATCAACCCTAATTAGCTATAAATATTACTCTTTGCAATAGGTACTAAAATTGTATCTTGATACTTGCTATATATTGTCTAGCTTTGAGTAAATTATTATTAGAATGTAATGATTTGGCATAGAATTTATAGGAATTATATAATAATATCACAATACAATTATTCATTATTATGAAAAGGATAAAAAAATTTAATTCAAAATTAATTAATTTATTTTAAATATAAAATACTTATGAGTTGTAACAATAGTATGTACAACTTTATAATCTTATAGAGTAGATTCTTTTTCAAGAAATTGATTAAAAAATTTAAAAAATCACTCTCTTCATTATCTCATTTAGTTTTACATTCAAACCTTTTAAAAAATATTTCTAATGACTTTTTCACCATTTCAATATTTAATTTATACTATATAACTAAATTAATATGTGTTTTTATAATATATTATAATTAATTTCATGGTTATAATTTGAGATAATTTATTTGTCATTGTAATTTATAGAACTAAATCTGATTTATATATTATTATATGACACATATTCAAGCGTTTATTTTCCATTAATATTATGTTAGAGAAAACTATCAAAGATCAATACTAGGAGTTACCCCAAAGGTGCAAGTAATGTTAGAAGATAGGTATGTCTCTATTTTGGTCAATTGGGGATTTTTAAATCAAAAGAGTGTAAATAAATAGTCTTATCACATGTAATAACCATGACTATTAAACCCATATCACAAATTTTTAAGAAATAATAATCTGATTTTTTTGGAGGTGATGGTGGAAAATGAGGTTGTGTGTTTATTCATATGGTTTGGAAATGAATTTTGTGGTGAGAATCAATTCTATTTTACAATGAGCTTTATAAATGGTGACATAGTGGTGAAGGGAAAGGTAATATAAAACATGCAAAGTTTTAAAGTTTCAAGTTGATTTGGGTAGTGATAGTTAGTGTTAATGACTTTTAGCCTTAGAATATACATGTACAAATTTCAATTACATGTCACATATGTGGATGTATTAATTATATTTCACTAAATTATTTTAATTAACCAATAAATAATTCCAAAATGTGACATCTAACTGAAAGTAGGGGTCAAATGTCCAAGAACACCTTTATAAACATAGAGAGTGTGACAACCATGTGTCAATTAATACAATTACAAAACTAAAAATTTAATTTTTTTTAAATTATTTCAACTATATAAACCTAATTAGATGACTACAAAACCAACAATAAAAATATATAAAAGCATTTTAAATGAAGGACACCTTATATGTGATGAGAATATGTTCATAAAAAGAGGTTTTGAATGTGATTTGGATTCCACCATATGTATAGAGTAATAATTTTCCCCTTGAATTTGAATTAAATGAAATGATTTTAATTATGTTTACGCCACTTAAGTGTATATAGAATCATAATTTGTCCCATTTTATTTGAATTGTATCATGATGTATAAATTGAAGGATTTATTGTTTTTACAAAATGTTGATCCGAGTTACTTTTTATTTGTATCAAAAACTCCTAAACCCTTTTAATCTTGTATTTCAAAATAACTATAATCTAAAAATTTAGATATTTTTTTCAGTAAATTATGTTTTTGTTGATTTCTCTATCAAATATAGTCTTATTTTATTTTCCTTTATGAATATTGAATAATTAATCTATATAGAATCACACATATGTATAAGGTGTCACCCAAAAGATACTCCTGATTAGGTAATAACTAATCAAAGTGGGTTGGGTTTGGCTCAGAGATGGAACTCTAAATCCTATAAAATCTTCTACTCTACATAAAAGTAGGGGACAAGAGATCACATAAAAAATTAATATTTTCAATCATAATAATTGAGCTAAAAGCCACTTAGATGAACAAAGGTATAAATAACACATAATAGTAGTATCCAAACACTACTTTTAATCTTTCTACCATATCCTTAAAAAAATAAGATGGAAATAGAATTGGTGTAAATTTTATTAAACTACATTTTAACTTTGTACATTGATACTCTATTATAAATGTTTATATTAAAAAAATAAATTAAAATAGTACATCATTTAAATGAAATTAATTAATTATTTTCAAAACTTGGGCACATTTATCCTTGATCATAAACATGGAAGTAATGATTAACATTTCAGTGTGTTTTAAGCATTACAAAGCTACATTAAATTATATTTTAAATTAATATTTTTATCAATAATTGGTCTAATAAAAAGTTATTACATTTCTTTAATGTATAAAATTCAATGTAGTTTAGTTTTTATGATGATTTGTGAATTAGTTGTAATATATAAATTCAAATACTAAGAACATGAAGGGAACTATTAACAAGGGCTATGTAGTGACTAGTCTATACCTTTTATATGTAAATGCTATTGAGTATTATAATTTTTAGTATGTTATAAAATTTAAAATAGGCCACTACAGCATATGCAAGAGGAAATGTAATAATATGCACTTATTTTATGTAAATTGATACAAACCTAGTTGGAATAAACATGATAAAGTAATGTTGATTTTTAAAAGCAATCTAATATCCTTAAATTTATTTTTATTTTTCACTGTTATTTTTTATTTTTTTCCAATGATAACACCCATTAATAGTATGGAACTCTTCATGCTTCAAGATATAATACATATATATTTTAAAAAATTGAACACATGAATAATATATAAAATTAAATGATCTTAAGAACCATGGTGAAAATAGATCCCATGTCATAATAGGATAGTAGGTGATCTTCTGATAGAGTGAGCACATAAATAATTATACAAGAATGACCCTACTTGTATTTATAAAAATGAATAAAGATGTGCAATAATTTCTTGATGTATTAAAATACCTTTCTTAATAATTATTTTCTCTATTATAATAGCCTAGTAAAGATGAATATTAAGGAGTAGGGGGAGTTAACTCATAGGAGAACTCATTATGGGACTGAGTGTAACTCACTGTAGAACTCATATGAGAACCCATAGTGGTACTCAATTGAAATCCAGGTGGAACTTATCCTCTCACCCACATAACTTCTTTTGACACCTAAGTAAATTGAAGCTAAATGTGTAAGGATTATGCATTTAATAGGTAAATGTAATAATTAATATCCCATACCAATCCCCCCTTTAAGTGTAGCTTATGTGGAGGAAAATAAATGATGGGTCCTGACAACAATGTCTAATAAGGTACCCATGTATAATGCAACTCTCTATAAAGTGGATTCTCTCTCAGAAGGATTAATGGAGATGAAGCATAAGTATCCATGTAGCATAATTATCCTTCCCAATAAGGATTAATGGAGATGAAATAACTCTCCTCATTTGGAGTCTCTTAAATCTGGTTGACATGATCGAGAGAAGACACCTGGATAGTGCACAACTACACGAGACAAACTACAACGAACTCTTGGAGCACTTTTATGAAAGGGATGTCAGGCACAGTCATTAATGCATCTAAGTGATAAATCATTGGTAGATTAATAGACAACAATGGTGTACACTCTAGACATAGAATTTGAACTAGGCCAAAAATGAGTTTATACAAATGAGAGTAATTAGTGCATGAAGTATGTATTATAAAGTAGTACAACCTATAACACAAGTAACCTCCCTTGAATATGGCATTTTATAACATTAGTCCATTTTACAAAACAAAGTATACCAATGCATGGGAACTTTAAAAAAATAAAATTTTACAAAAAACGGTGATCAATTTTGAGCTAATGATAAAAATATATAACACAATACATTTTATATAAATTAGGCCTATTTATTAATACTACACTAAAAGTTTAAAAATTCTATCGAAATGAAGGCTAAGGTAGCCTTCCAACTACTCATTAGAACTAACATAGGATGACATAACTCTTTAAGTTAAAAGGATTCAAAAAACACATGGACCATGTACCATTACATGGACTTTTGAAAAAAAATACCTTTTTGAGGAGGTTTCAATTACAAATATAAAAATCTATTTAAATAAATTTGAAAACATGATTTAATTTTTAATTGTTTGTAAGGTAATTTGGTGTTGACTTTTAGCAAGGTGATGGCAATCCTACACTTTTAAAATACTATCTTGGGTTACTTGATCCTTACCATTATCTACTTTGCACACTTTTATCATTCAATAATATTACCTATTCCATTCAAATTTCAATTGAAACTCTCAAAAGTATGCAATTTTAAATAAGATAGTCTTTTTGATTGCCTCCAAGATTGGTCTTAAGATCAATAAGTCTATATTTTATTCTCATTTTAGGTCTCTTAATTGATATATCTTATAATCACTTGAGATTCTAACTTTTGATTTCTTATTTTCATTTACTAATTTTGGTATTAGTCCTTAAGAACATATAGTGGATGATCAATCTCCCATTCCTAATGATTACCATATTGGTTTACAAACTCATGCCTAATAAAATAAAATAATAAAAATGATCCAATAATGATAACATATGAGATAGGTATTATACCATTGTTTATCATTCAACCAACATTTAGATTGGCTTGCAATAGGTTAAATCATGAGTTACAAATCCTTTTGAGGTGAAAAACTCTAACTCAGGTTTAAGGCTATAGTACAGGATGAGGTGTAATCAAAAGAGAATCACACCTCTAAAATGTATAAAATATCATTTTAACCTTGACAAACATAGTTGACTCAATTTTCATACATGAGAGAATCAAATTGATTATTCATACTATCTATGGAATTTTTAATATTTGTTACATGTAGATCACCTGATATATACTTCATATCAACTTTCCCAATCAACAAAACAAGCTTTGCTCATAAAAACATGCAAGAATAATGTCATTGTAACTAAATGTGTATATACTTCTAGGCTTGAGAGGATTTAATTGATAGAGTTTTCCATTATTTCAAGTAACAGTCTTTACATTATGTATCAAATAGAAACTATATTATTAAATCATATATGGGAAATAGTTATTGAGACTCCATGCAATTCAAAACATGTTTGTTCCTACTTATATTAGAGCTATTACTACATGGACCTTTAGATATTCTTTACATAGTCATATATTATCACCTTCAAGATTCTTCCAAACCATATTAACTTTGAAAATATGCAAGAAACACATTCTCATATATAAAGAATTTGTAACATCAAGAAACACACTCTTTTTTTTATTGATCAAATCTTCACATTACACACACAATATTGTAGTATATCTTAAAGACCTAAAATTTCTTATTTATACATACACTCCTCTATCTCTTCATCATATTCTACTCTCCAAACTCTGCTCTTCTCCATATTCTACTACATGCACCTCCTTTACTCATTCTTGCTTAGACTTATCTTCACGTAGGAACCTCTAGACATAGTTTTTTTGTTCCTACTACTTATGAGGTACAACTTATCTCAGGGAATAATATTGGGCTTTTAAAGCCTATACACTTGTTAAGGAATTTTATCATCAACAGCCATCCAAATAAACCTTTTATTGGACTTTACCCATAATAATTCATTCCTATCTATACTCCTTTTTTATGTTGATTTCCTTTCTACTTTACTTTGAAGATGTTATACATTAGATGGAGGATGAATATCTACTACAAGACATTAAGACCATATGACAAAGTCATCGCTCTTAAGTACATTCAAACCCAAATATCATTTTTAGAGGGAAAACATATATAAACACGCATGACCTTACAAGTGAGAGGTAAGCTTAAAAATTATTACTTTATTACCAACACATAAAGATGTCTTATTTACAACTTGAGGATGATGCTATTGCATCACAGGGGAAAAAAGTGAGCTAGAGTGGCATTTCCATTTGAGTCACAATGGTTAATTTGAGACATATGGAACCATTTACATACACATGTCAGATCTGTATGTATAGGTCTCCTTTGCTAGCCAGTCTTATCTTCCACTCTTTTCTCCTCTTATATACCTCTATGGGTGGCTGACTACTTGTGATTTATTTTAGGACTTGAACATCACAGTGGATATCATAAGATAATATTAACAATTTATGAAGAACCAGATTTAGTACCTAGCGATTTAGATGCAAAATACATTATATATGGCATCACTAATAAAAGGAGCCTTCACCAAAATCACCAAGTCTGTAGTCAACTAGATGACCATTTAATATTGTGCTATCATTAGCAATCAATGGTCTAATTATAAAAATCTCCTTTACTAGCAGGTCTTATCTAAAGTAGGAGAGGAGACTCAAACCTATGGTAACACCACTAGGAATTCAAACAATAAGTTATACTCCATGTTGTTAGAGGATAATTATGATGTAATAGTCTCAATAAACCTAATGGTGTGACATTGGTGGATATTCATGAAGGTTCCACCCTCATAGTCCACTTGGTATCTTGATCGTAGTCTAAACTTCAAGTTTCATTACTATCAAAAACTTTGATTACCCATAGTCAAATCTTTGATCCCTTACCTCTTTTACACTTTGATGGCCTAAAAAATGAATTGATAGTTATTTTAATACATGTCAAAATAATCAAGTAGCCAATTTCTTGTTAGAGCTAGCACACAAGTATTAAAAAACGAGGATGACCCTACTTATATTCAAAAACATGCAAGAAGATCTGCAATAATTCCCTATTTATTAAAATTCCTTGTGTAATAATTAAATTATCTAATACCATGTCGTAATAGGATAATATGTGATCTTTTGGTAGAGTGAACACATAAATAATTTTTCAATAATGATGCTACTTGTATTCAAAAACATGCAAAAGGATGTGCAATATTTGTCTGATGTATTAAATTCTCTTCCTTACTAATTATCTACTCTATTACAATGGGCTGGTCAACAGGAATATAAAGGAGTAGTGAGAGTTAACTCATAGGAGAACTCATTATGATATTCAGTGTAACTCAGTATGAAACTCATAAGAGAACTCATAGTGGTACTCAGTTGAACTCTAGGTGGAACTCGCCCTCTCACCCACTTAACCTCTTTTCATACCTAATTTAGTTAAAGTTACATTTGTAGGGTTTATCCATTTAATAATTAAATGCAATAACTAATATCCTACATATATATCTCACTAGTGTGAAACATTATCCAACTATATACAATCTCAAAATTCTAACATAAGTAGTGATAAATAATAAATAAATGAGACTCAACAAAGTAGGGTCCTGCATGGTGCAACAATAATATATAGATATCATCACTAATGAACATAAGAAGAATAGATATTATGATTGTAGATAAAATATGTGTAAACTATGGAAGAAAATCCTAATTTTAAATAATAAAGTCTACGTAATAAATGTTAATATGATTTACAATTATAAAATATATTTAATAGAAGAGGCTATATTTTATAGTTTAAAACCATATTACAACATCAGTTACATCTCTTACAAGTTAAAAATTTGAAAATCAAAAAACTGTAGTCAATTTAAAACTCTAAAATAAAATTTTGAAGATATAATCCTATGAATAAAGTTTAAATTAATAATAATTGTGGATAGTGGATGAAGATCCAACAGATTTTAATTTTGATTGTACCCAATGGTAAATAATTACATGATTTTGGTTACACAAAAAACTTATTCTCTCTTAGGATTAAATTATCAAAACAGTGATGGTTACAACAAGCAAGTAATTGGAGTGATTATTGTGTATAGATTCATTTACAAAGGCATGCTAGACATGTTTATTGGTGAATGAATACTAGTTAACCTTTCTGAAAGTGGGGGAAATTGTAGTGTCCGAAAATGTGTTGATGCTTTTTACTCTATGTTAAGTAGTTTTAGCATTCAGTACTATCTATTTAAAATTAATTTTTGTTATATCAAATGATATAAATTCTCTCATTAACTTATAGATCTTAAATTATTTATTTAGTTACACAGTATTTCCTATCTCATATTTCATATTCCCTTCTCCCATTGCCTAGATTCTTTCTTATGGTCCCAATAGTTTGTTGGGAACAAATTATATTATTTGTACAGTGGTAGTTTAACTCCTCCCCCACCCTACCTACTATATTTAATTTGTTGTACTTTCCATTTTATTCCCTTTTTTATTTTAGCCATTGGATGTAAACACGTGTGCCAATATAAGGAAATATGAAATTCAAGTTAGTTATAAATAAAATAATCATTCACACTTACCAAGATTATTGATTATTCTATTGATATTATCTACTATGGAACATACTTTTTACATATTACAAATTTATTCTTATTCCACATTGTTTCCCTTATAATATAGGGTAGAAAGAATCATATATTTCCAATGCATGGGATTTGTAATTTTAGATCTGAAGATAATAAAATGAAGTAAAATATCATGCAAACAAATCTTAAAAGATAGCTTCCAATTTTGTATATTTTGGATCAAAGGTTTTATCTAAATATAATTTGGAATAGATTTTATGGTATAATTTATATCCTTGTCTAGATCAAACTTTTATGTTGACAATCATTCTGTGTTCAATTTTGAAATTTTTGGATCATGTTTTAATGACAAGTCTTATATAACATTAAACATACAAATATTTACCAAATATTTATAGATAATTTATTAAGGCTATAAGTTTTCCAAGAGTAAAATAACATGGGGAAACATCTAAGTGCATATTATTTACATCTTTAAGGTCCTCACAAGATTAAAACTTGTTAGTGAAGAAAGCTTTATCAGGTTACCATGCATGAAGTCAATTATTTCGAAATGATGTAACGTTTATTGAACATATTATTTGTATTCCTATAAAAAGGAACTGCAAGGTAGACTGAGCACAATTTTATGATCAAAGGACACCATCTCATCTTTTGTGTTTAAGAATATCAACCCAAAGTGAGGATATGAACACTTGGATAATATAGCCATAAGCTATGGGGGAAATATAATGGTCACTGATTATGATGTGTGGCAGAGTTGAGGTGATGCTTTAGTGGTGAATGATATGGCTTCTTTATAATTTGGAGTAGAAGAGCCCCAAAAACTAACCTATCATCAAATGTTGCATGTGTAGAGGAAACAAACAAAAATATAAGGAGTTACTACAAATGCTACTGAATGATACCCCGACTCAAATATAAAAATTAATTTTCAACCTTAAACCAACAAAATATTATAGAAAAAGTAGAAGGAAAGAAAGGAAATATAAGAAAGAATGGCATCTCTACTTATTCCACTTCATATCATTCTATAGTGATGTTAATATTTCTTAACAATAAATTCAAGAGCTTATATCCTTCACTGTGAAAATTATATATGTGCTAATAAATATGATGAATAGCCACACAATCCTATTGTAGTCCTTCTCAAAATCAATCTTTACTTACATGGATTTTTTACCAAAGAATCTATGTTATTTTGTACCTTTTCATATTGTAATAAAATTGTCTAGAATATACACATGTTTGTTTAAGATCATTTCTCACTTATAATATTGATGCAAGATAAGGGATTTAACAACAATTTTACACAATACATTTACAAATTTTATTTATCTCTAATATGTAATAATCATGGTACCTCTAACCTTGAAGATGAATTTGATATTACCCTTATTGATGTGGGCTCTGAGATAGTTGGACAAAAAAAAAAAAAAAAGACTTTGTAAAGATTTGGGTGGATTGAATTATGTTAGAAGCTTATATGGAGTGAAGAAGGGAAAGTAATTCTTTGTAAACTCTATACCCCACTATTAACCAATGCATTCTAGATTTGCATTGAACTCACCATGCCTTATATGCTTCTTGAATATTGGGTTTGTGTCTCCACTGAGGAGCTTTAGATTGTAAACTTAAATTAAGTGGAGAGTTTAAATGTTCATGTGAAATCTTATGTAATTCATTGTATAATGTCTTGTGAGTGGGTTGTCTAAAAGTAGATGCTTTCTTACCATATAATCATTAAAAACTAGTATTCCAAGTAATAGGATAGATCGACCATTCAATCCATCCTATGTGTCTTGAGGGCATGGGATCTAATTTCTAAACCTATTTGATATTAGCAAGAGTTGTCTCAAGCTAAAGATGAGTAATATTTATATCAAACTGTGTTTTGGTTGATCTAGTTTTATAGGAACTCCATTGAATAGAAAATCAAAGAGGTTGATAATCCTATGGAATGATATCATCAATAACCTCAATTGGGCAAGTGTTGGAAGTAAAGAAGGATAAAAAGTCTTACTCCATGACTAAGTCTTGATGTAGCATTTTAACCACACAACTTATATCTTCTCTAAAACTAGAGAAATTAAACCATGAAGCAACATTGTTCTTTCTCCTATGTTGGTTTGGATCATAGAGACCAGCATTATTATGCATGTGAAACCATGATTCCATCCCCCTTTCACAAAACACAAAGGAAGAAGACCTTCTTTGTCTTCATTAGTTTCCAACATGTTGAATTTCTATAAAACAACAAGTGAGCTTTGTGAAGAGAGTTTGTCAACTACCTCAATCTAGTATGGGTCTTTCGATCACATCATGGAAGCCTATAATTTGGCCAAACTAAGGATCTGTTCATAAACCTAAAAAATGGTCTACACCTCCCTATGGGTAGAGTCAAAGCTCCAATAAAATTATTGCGTGAAAGTCCTATGACTAATAGTATGACCCTTCCTCCACAACAAGGCTCATGATTGGACACCTGATAAGAGCACTCGGAAAATTCATTCGAGCAATAGACTATAGATGACAAAAAGAACATTTCACATATTAAAAACAAAACAGTTTGATATTACAAATGTTCTGACAAGTATCATTGACCATTTATCTACACTTAGTTCAATAAGGCTACAACTGTTCCAAGAGTAAAATATCATGGGGAAATATCCTAGTTCATGTTATTTATATCTTCAAGGTCCTCGAGGGATGAAAAAAAATTAGTGAAGACAAGCTTTGTTCGGTTACCATGCAAGAAGTCACTCATTTAGAAATGATGTCGCTTTTATTGAAAATATTCTTTGTATTTCAAAGAAGAGGGACTGCCAGATAGATTGAGCACAATTTTTTGATCAATGGATACCAGATCCACCTTAATGTTTAAGGGTATCTGTCCAGAGCAAGGTTGTGACCACTTATCGTCTATGAGGGATATATAGTGGTCACCGCTTGTGATGTGTGGGAGAGTTGATGTGGTGCTTTAGTGGCGAATGATATGGCTTGTTTATCATCTGGAGTGGAAGAGCCCTGCCAACTAAACTCATATCGAACAATGCACATGCGGAAGTGACAACCACCAATATAAGGGGTTATTACAAATGCCACCAAATGTACTGAATAATAATCCGACTCAACTATATAAATTTATTTTAAAACTTAACCCAACAAAAACTATAAAAAAAATAGCCAACAAAAAAGTATAGGAAAAAGTAGAAGGAAAGAAAAGCATCTCCGCTTAGTCCACTTAATATCATTCTACGTTGCTTTTTAATTTTTCCCAGTTCTATAGGTGAAGAGCACATATCCATCAATGCAAAAATCATATATGTGCTACAAACGATATGAATAAGGAAATTATTGAAACAAATTTCTGGTAATTTAAACATGAATTACATTCGTATTTTCATTCAAAACCTATTCTGTGCATATAATAGTGCACTGTTTAACGGTAGCTTTTACGTAACAAGACAGGAGGACCCACATACACATATCAATAGAGATGCAGTGGAAGGCACGGTCTAATAGAGAGAATCCGCAAATTCCGTCGGCCGCTCCCACACTTCAGTGATTGTGACTTGCGTACACATTCACTAGCAGTCGGGTTCCGGCAGGGACATGATACCCTCGAACAGTGCAAGTACCGTTGGATTTAACTTAAACGTTTCTTTCACAATTGCTTGTAGATATTTAAGCTTGTGCAGATCTGAATCCTCTAATAATCGGGCGCGTCCAATATGCGTTTCGAGCTCTTGCAGGGCTTTGAACAAAATCTCCTGGAGCTATACGTGCCCACACGATGGTCGCTGAGGATGTATCCGTACCTGCGTCTATGAATCTCTGCAAAAAAAAGAAAACAAAAAAGAGATCGTGTACTGCAAGTTGAAAATCTGTCATTAGTAGATTTTAAAAGGATTGAAAGTTGCCAGAGTTGAAGAGGAGATGAGCAAAAGTGGACGAAAGCCAAGTTGAGGATGGATGAGGAGGCTGCAGTAGAGCCTCCAGTGCCACTCGATGGTCGCTGAGGATGTATCAGTAACTTCGTCTAAGACTCTGCAAAAATGAAAATTAAAAAGAGATTGTGTACTGTAAGTAAAAAATCTGTCATTATTAGGTTTATAAAGTATTGGAATGCCAGAGTTGAAGAAGAGATAACCAAAAGTTGACGAAAGCCAAGTTTAGGATGCATGATGAGGCTGCAGTAGAGCCTCCAGTGCCCACTGATGGTCGCTGAGGATGTATCAGTACCTTCGTCTATGACTCTATACAAAAATGAAAATTAAAAAGAGATCGTGTACTGCATGTTGAAAATCTGTCATTAGTAGATTTAAAAAGTATTGGAAGTTGCCTGAGTTGAAGAGGAGATAACCAAAAGTGGACGAAAACCAAGTTGAGGATGCATGATGAACCGGAAGCCGTTAGCGTTATCCTTCTTGCGTCTTTGGCCAAACAACTGCAGAAAGTCAAAGAATCAGCTAAGTGCACCACACCCTTTCTCATGGCCAAGAATTGGGCATATTCATCTGTCAAACAAGAAGTGCCACATTCACCGAATTCTAATGTCTAGAGAGCTACGAACTTATCATGCATCTTCAATTTGAGCGTCATTTTTTCGCGTACTCTAATTACAGATTCTATATGGCCTCTAATTTTAGGTTTTATTGTTTTCTTCAAAGTCTTAAAGCGCAAAACATCTTAAGTTACGGTTCAAATGTGGAGTGTTGATTTGATTTTGTTCCAATCAATTTCAGAATATTATTCCTTTACAGTTTGCTGTGTTTTTTTTTCAATGTAAAAATGCAAGAATATTCTTTTACATATTATTATATAATATTTTAAATTTGGCTGGTTTTTTTCTTCTTCAATATTCATTTGATTTTCATCTAATTAATTTTAAATTAAAATCTGTCTTTAAAAATTTAAAGTAATCATAAGAACATTCCTTCCCTTGTTATTATAAAATATTCTTTTTATTTATTTATTTATGATTGGATTTATTTTTTCTAAATTTTTTATTTATATAAATATGAGATTAACTTTTCATGTGAGAATTAATTCTAAAATTTATATTTATATGAATATCAGATTAACTTTTCATATGTAGAATTATTTATCTTGTAGTTCATTAAAGAGTATATATATATATATATATATATATATATATATATATATATATATATATATATATATATATATATATATATACATATACATATATACATATATATAATTTGTTAAGTGTTAGTTTAAAAAAATACCTTTTTCACATTTAATATTTCCATTTTTAACAACTTTTTAGATATTCACTTCACTTTTTTTTTTTTTATTATTATTATTATTATTATTATTATTATTATTATTATTATTATTATTATTATTATTATTATTATTATTATTATTATTATTATTATTATTATTATTATTATTACTTACATTTTTAACATCTTTTAAGATATCCACCTCACCTTTTAAAATTAGAGAATATATATATTTTCTCAAAAAAAACAAATACATAAAAAATAATATTTTTAAAGATAGTTAACCTCAAATTTATGCTTCACACATTTTTATGTTTTAATATATAAAATCTTTTTTGAAATAAGTTTAGACTTCTATTTTTTTATTTAAAAATAAATAAATAAGAACATTAAAAAACTAGAGTTTACATTTTCACGTCCATTTGCAACAATCTTGTTAACTTATTTTTAATTCTAACTTGGTTTCAAACTTGACACAAAATTATATTTTTTTATCGATCAAAACATCTTTATTTTTATTATGTTAGATGCATTTAAATAAATGTGTAACTAATTAGATTAATTGTCATAACATGTAATAAATGAAATATATATAATTAAATTATAAAATTATAGAAGTGGTATATCTATGTGTAGAATGTCGTATAATACTTGTTATTAAAACATGATCTTAAAATACAAAATTAAAGATAAAATGATTACAAACATGAATTTTTGAGCCAAGGATAAATATAATACCATAGAATATGTTACAAATTATATTTGGATAAATCCTTGGATCTAAAATATCAAAAATTGGAATATTACTTTTAAGTTTTTTTGGCATCATATTTTATTTCATTTTATTAACCTCAGATCTCACATTATAACACCTATGGATTAGAAATATCTGAATCTTTCTGCCCTATATTATAACAAAAATAATGTGAATTTAGGATCATGTATTCAATAAGATGTTTTTAGTATATTAGGTAACAATGTGATAAATAAAAATGTCTGAAACTAGTAAATTTAATAATACGAATAACTTTACAATATACAATAAATATAATTCATAATAGATGATATCTAGAGAATGATCATATGTGAATGACCCTTTTATTTATAAGTGAATTTGAATTTCATATTTCCTAATATTGGCACCTTGTTGTCTTCCAATGGTTAAAATTAATAAAATTATAAAATGAAAAGTCCAACCAATTAGCTAAGGTGGGCACAAAATTAACACTATATAGACTATATAGTTTATTCCTAATAGACTATTGGGACCATAGAATATAATCTAGTTAATGGGATAAGGGACTATAATATATGAGATATGAAATAATCTATGTAAATATCATTTGATATAATAAAACTTAATTATTTATAGATATTATTCAATGTCGAAAGTACTTAACATAGACTAAAGTCCATCTTAGACATTTTAGGACATTACACTTTACCCCACTTTGAAAAACATCCACTACTATTAATTACCTAATAAAACTTGTTTAACATGCTTCTATAAATCAATTTATACTCAAAAATCACTTAAATCACTTGGTTGTTTTAACAATCACTCTTTCGATAATTTAACCCCAAGAGTGAATAAGATTTTGTGTAGTCAGGAAAAATTAATTGTTTATCATGGGTAACCATGAAAATCAAAATCCCTTGGGTCTATCCAATGTAAAAAATCCCTGTAAATTTAAACTTTATTTATAGTATTATATTTTCCAATATTTTTTTCATTATTTTAAATTGACTGTAATTTTTTGATTTTCAATTTTTGTTCTTGTGTGAGATGTAATGGAAATTTTAATTTGGGTTTCAGCTATACGATAGAACCTTTTCAATTAAATAGCTTTGTTAATTATAAATCATATTAAAATTATTTACATATAAATGATTTTTTAAAAGTAGGATTTTTATCAATAAATTACATGTATTTTCTTTATAATAATAATAATATATTATTTTTATCTTCATTAATGATGTTATATATACATTAGTGGTGGATCTTGCACTACCATGATTTAGTGGGTCTCATTTTTTATATTACTTCTTATGTTTAATTTTTGATATTATATATAGTTGGAAAATGGTTCATGATTGTGGGATCTATTTTCACCATGGTTATTTTTATTTGATAGGGTGAATAATCACAAGTTTTTAATATCCTAAAATGTAGACAAGGAGAGAAAGATATTACATTCACGCTCAAGTGGGATTCCTATTCTAGAAGAAATGAAGTAGGCCAAATAACCACATGAAAATAATAGGTCAAAAAAATGAGGCCAAACATGACCATATAATAGAACCAACCTAAAATAGAAAAAAAGTTGTTACTTCCAAGCACACATCTATAAAATTTATTCCAATGGTTCGTATGTCATCTATAAAAAAATTCCCCACTGGGTTGAAGGTCAATCCATATTTATGCCTTACTTAGGCCCTCCTTACTAGAGGGTCATACTAGAAGATTGGGCCTCTAATCCTATGCTATTTTTACTTTTATCAACTTTGGTCTAATTTCCCATATCTTATATAATTTAAAGTTCATGTGTTATGGAGTTTTTAATTCCTTTAAAGGGCTGCCATTTATCTTCCGTAGAAACCATATCCATTTATTTTTCTCTTAAGACCTCTATCTTTAGATCATCCTCCTTTGAGAAAGTGAGGATTTCTAAAAGTGAATTGAAATCCCACTCAAATGGAGTTAATGAATCGACCTTAGAGTCACCCTTTGTGGTGGAGCGCTTGTAGGGTCCTTTTTATTATAAGGCTTAGACTTATCTAAAGATGATTTTGAATCTCAACTATCAGATTCAGGGGCATTTACCATGAGGTGGCCAAGGCAGTAGTCTATCCTCTAGGAGGTTTGCTTCTTTCCTCTGAGATTATTGTATTATTTGGTCAAATGGCATTCATTGAAGCAAATTTGACACCAAAATATAAGGCCCTAATAATCAAGGGGTTGGGACAAAAAATGGTCGTTGACTTGTAGAATGATTTTTTTAGGGAGATCCTTCGAGGTATCAACATTTAACAATTTTCTAAAAAAAGGTAGAATGTTAACAATATGTAGTGTCCGGGTGTGTTTGAATAAATATGTCTAGTTCTTAAAATCAATATAAATTATATAGTATTTATGTATAAATAAACTTTATATAAAATATATAATAATTACTTGTTAGAATATGCATAATTCCTTAATATTATCAATTGGGTGATCTCATTGGAGAAAAATAAAAAATGGTGGTAGAAAATACAAGGAAATTTAAGGAGAATAAATAGCTTTAAATAAACTAGGTTATTTTATCATGATTATTCAAAGTAGGTTTGTATCATTTCAAAATCATTAATACCATATTCTTACATTTTATCTTCCATATGTTGAAGAAACCTAATTTAGATTATCTAAAATAATATACATTACAATCCTCAACATCATTTACATAATAATGATAGGGACTAATCGCTACCTAGTCCTTATTAATATTTACCATCGTGTT
>JARHVA010000025.1:6277500-6365000 GCA_037957365.1 Torreya grandis | reverse complement strand
TAACTACTCCCAATACACCTCAATAGAATGGAATACTAGATTGACATAATAGCTGAGTCATGGAGATGGTTCATCATACGCTTTCCAATATAAAGTTGATGCAAAAAATTAGGACAAAATTAATACATATAGCTATCTATCTTCTCACTAAAGCACCTACAAAGATATTACTAGACAAGACAGTAGAAGAGGTATGGAGTGGTCATAAACAATCAATTTCCCATTTTAGAGTATTTTTTGTACTTCATATATGCATGTCCCAAATAAAAAAGGAAGATTAAACCAAAGACCCTCAAGTGTATTTTCTTGGGGTATAACACTACCTCCAAAGCATACCATCTTATGGATTCTGAGATGAAGAAGATTTATTAAAGTCATGATGAGGTCTATAACAAGTCATCATTTGACTCATTGTAATAGAAGGAGATAGATCAGACCATCTCTCATAGACCTTTCCCATAGTTAGATGATGAGCATGAAGAAGGTGAGCTGCAAAATATAGAATTATTCATTGATATTAGTATTCTTTAAGGTAGTTCTTCATCAAATCAGTAGCCACATTGACATCTTAAATGGATATATTCCATAGTCAAGGACTCACACCTGTGCTCTACTTCAGATACTTCATCAGGAGTTCAAACAAGAAGAGAGGTGAGACATGAGGTCAATCTTGCACTCATGACTTTAGTACTTGATAGCATCAAACCAAAGATAGTTTGAGAATCCTCAAGTCAACCTCAATGGATGAAAGCCATGGATGTTGAATATGATTCCCTCATGAAAAATGGGATGTTGGAACTTGTTGAGCTACCTATAGGGAAAAAATATATTTGCTACATGTGGATTTTCAAAAAAAAGTACAAGGTAAATGGATCCATCGACAAACACAAAACATGACTTATTCAAAGGGTTATTCTCAAAAAGAAAGATTTGATTATGAGGAGACCTTTGCACCCACTATGAAGATCAAGACCATCAGAGTTGTTTACACACTGACAGTATAGTATGGATGGAAACTTTAGCAGATGGATGTCAAGAATGATTTTATTAATGGTGATCTGAAAGAAGTATACATGACTCAACTAGAAGGTTTCATTAATGACCAACATCCACAAAACGTATGTCATCTACTTAAGTCACATTATGGACTTAAACTAGCACCTCGAGCATGGTACACATTGCTGCCTTTAGATCCTTAATGCTAAAATCTAACATGAGCGGCACTCCCTCACATGTTTGTGAGCATCCTTCAAAATAATAGTTGGCCAATAATATCTAGCTCTAAGAATTTTTTGAGCTATGGTCCTCCCAGATAGATGTCCACTTCCCAGATTTTCCTGAAAGGTGCTCATGATCTGGGTGGTTTCTTCTTGCGAGACACATAACCCATTCAAAATTTCTCATATATAAAACCCCATCCTTGATCAAGTAGTGTCTTGCCTTTCACCTTAGGGCCCTATTTTGCTCCCTAGATAATCTTGTAGTACAAATACCATTAATTAGAAAATGTATGATTGAATCATACCACTCACTATCTTGAAGGTTTTATTGACAATCATAATACTTGCATAATACTTAACCTAGGGTTAGTATTGACAATCATTTGGACCAAACTTTGGCATCTTATCAATTTTTTTATTTTCATTTCCAAGTCATACTTCTACAAAACTGACATCCATTTACCTCTACATTCTCCCAATTCATTCTAACTTAGCATAGGTTTGGTGGTAGGGTCTGGTAAGATACCATACACCTTATTTCTAAGAATGTAATGCCTAAATTTGTTAACTACCTTAACTAATTCATATGCATGTTTATCAATCAATGAATAATTTAACTCAACATTCCTAAAATTAGTTATCAAAAAATTTATTGGTGATCACACCCATTAATTTTTTGAGTTAATACTAAAACCATAGTGTGGTCAGATGCAAAGGAATAGAGGTAGAAGTTCCTTGAGAAATTAGGACTTATAAGGATTGGAGCTTGGCTAATGGATTCCTTGATATCATTGAATGCCTTTCTAGACACTTCATTCAATGTGACCTTGGAATCCTTATTTAGCATGTCATTTAGTGGCTTCAAAATCTTTGCAAAGCCAGAAATAAACTTCTTATAAAATTTATCTTACCAAAGAATGACTTTAGTTAGCTCTTTCTTACTATTTGGAGTTTCTATTCTAGATATATCCTCCACTCTTTTAGGATATATAGAGATCCCATCCTTGGTTATAAAATTAACTAATAATTTACCTTTAGTAACATAAAAGATACATTTTTTAGGGTTTAAGGAAATGTCATAACTTTTTCATCTTTCAAACACTCACTGCAAATACATGAAGTGATCTTCCCTATTTTAGAAAAAACTATTAGATCATCCATATAAATAATGATGCATTTACCTATCAAGCCTTGGAAGGCATGGTCCATATCTATTTGGAATGTAGCTATTGCATTGATTATCCCAAAGGACATCTTCTTGTACGCAAAGGTTCCCCACTTAGTGGTGAAATCTATCTTAATCCTAACTTCTCTATCAACTAACACTTGGTTGTAACCTAAAAAGCCATCAAGAAAGGACGTCATACCTGAAATTGAAATAACTTGAATTACTTGGTCTAGACAAAGAAGGGGATAGTCATCTTTTTTTTATGCTTTGTTTAAGTTTATAAAGTCAATACAAAGTATAATCTCGCAATTCTTCTTCCTCACTAGCACCAAGTTAGCCACCCAAGTAGAATTCTTGATTGGGAAGACTATCCTAGCATCTAATAATATTTTGACCTCCTTGAAGATAATGGGTTCTAGGATAGGGTTTATGGGCCTCTATTTCTACCTAAATGGTTTGAAAATATCCTTAAGGGGTATAGTATGGGTAATGACCGTTAGATCTAAGATCTTTAAGTCATTATATTAGGTAAGGAGATATTTAGTTTTCTTATTTTCAATGTTTGTGAAAGCTTTTCCAACATTTAATAGCTAAGGTTGATCTTGGAGGCCAAGATGAATAGCAATAAAATATTTCCCACTTACCTTGGGAACCTTGGAAATTTAGCCAGTTTGTCTTGATGAAACAGTCTCTCCAAAGCAATCATCCCCTTGGGGATCTTGCTGTCATTAGATTGAATGACTTTACCTAAAATTTGTCCTCTTTAGATGTATTCTCATCAGTCTACCATAATCTTACCAAACATAATCTTAATAGTGAGCAAGAAAGGAGGAGGTTTAGCTTTGGCTTTGTGCACAATCATATTGGCATGATCAGTCTTTGGTAGATAACTGGACCCTTTTGACAATGACTCCAACATAAAGTCCCTTTACTTTGTAATCTATGTGAGTTCATGAAAATTAGTATTAGCCTTTATCTTCTTCACGTCCTCAAATATGTTATAACCAGTCTTAGAAGAACTATAAATTTCAATGTTGGGTTTAGAAGTACTCCTTTAGGTGGCTCAAGATTGTTTGCTTGAAAAAGTGTCTAGAGGGGTTCCAAAATTATTGAGGCATTGAGGTAGTCAAAGGCTGCCTTTTATCCCTATTACTTAAGGGGTAGGTTTTTTTCAAGAACTGTTGAAAGGCTTGGATCTCCTCAAGGATTTCATCGTGTTCATTTTCCTCTTAAAAGTGGAAATCAAAGGTGTCCACCATGAAGGCTTTGTTAGATGACTTAAATCTAGTGGTACGTACCTACACTACCTTATTTTCTAGGGACCATTTCAAATGTATCCAAATCCTCTTGTAAAGCCTCGAAGGCTTTGAAAAATTCTATACAATTAATTTCCCCATGCTTGGTTGCGCAATGTAGCCTATGATAATTAGGTAATGTAATATCAGTAAGGTTAATGTCCTTGGTCTTCTTTTTAGAAGATGGGTCATTATTCCAATTATTATGAAAATTATCATTCTAAAATCTATTATTTGGACTATTAAACCTTTGAAATGAGAAGTTCCTACAAGAGTGATCTTTGGTATTGCTTACTTATTTTTGCAACTGAAAGAAATTAGTGTTTAATTTTTGAACCATTTTCAAGATAGACTTATTCCCATTTTTAGGAGTTTTATAATTATGTACATGGTTATTGTTAGCAAATGGTACTGAAGCCCTTTGATAATTTGGATTTAAACCATTACTTGGATGGTTTAAGAACCCTAAGTTTTGATTGGGAACTGCATGACTTAATGGCAATTGAGTTAGGTTTGGTAGCTAGTTTAGTGCTAGGATATTTTGGTTATTATTTGGGAATAAGTTCATCACAGGCATTGTGGATTGACTTTTTGCATAGAATATGCCATTTTCCCTTGGGGTTGAATTTGATCATTAATGGTCACTGATTTAGAATAGGCCTGGGCCAAAGTAGTTATAGCTGGAATACTTTTCAAGAATATAGAGGTCAAAGGATCCACTACATCTTTGTAGATCTCTAAAGCTAGAATATCATCAGACTTATAAGGCTCTATGGTCCTACTATACATTTTCTAATATATAGCATTAAAAGACCTAATAGGCTCACTAACATCCCTTTTCATGGTAGTGAATTAATGGTAAATAACCCAAGGACTAAAAATCTTACTAAATTGATCTATAAACACATTATTGAAATCATTCCAACTTTTGATATAATTGTTAGGAAAATTAAAAACCATTCATAAGCTGCATATTCAAAAGTAAATGGAAACAACCTACATTCTACATCCTCATGCACAACATTTAGTAACCTTAAGGCATCTTTAAAAGATTTTATATGTTATTTAGTAGTTATTATTTTGGTTGGACTAAATGTACTCAGATATTTCTTAGGGTTTCTTGGGAGATCATGAACCACAACTGTCACATTCATTAAAGATTCCCCCAACCGAGCCATACCTAGATGAAGGTTGAAGGCACATGTACCCTTTAATGGTGAATTTGGAAGAGACTTGGATTTCCTACATCTACCTTTTTCATGTCTAGCTTTTCTATGGACCTCAAGCTCAAGTAAAGGCTCCTTGGTCTCTGAGTGTGATTTTGTTCTAATCCTAAGCAATTCTGGCTTGAAATTTGAAGATCCTGATTGATGTATCAAGTTAAATTTTGTAAAGAATAAGATTTAGACCTGTGCATTGAGCTTATTTTATAAAGGTGGTATGAAAAACGATAAAAAATGTTGATCTTTGATTGAATTAGCTCAAAGATGCATTCAATTACGTAAATATGGTCTATTTTTATAAGTCTAAGCTTAAAAGAACTCATATCTATGAAATATATGCCCACCTTTGATCAAAATGAGCCATCCTAAGGACCTTAGATACTATGGATTCTGAAAGCTATCCTACAAGAGTGATCTTTGGTATTGCTTACTTATTTTTGCAACTGAAAGAAATTAGTGTTTAATTTTTGAACCATTTTCAAGATAGACTTATTCCCATTTTTAGGAGTTTTATAATTATGTACATGGTTATTGTTAGCAAATGGTACTGAAGCCCTTTGATAATTTGGATTTAAACCATTACTTGGATGGTTTAAGAACCCTAAGTTTTGATTGGGAACTGCATGACTTAATGGCAATTGAGTTAGGTTTGGTAGCTAGTTTAGTGCTAGGATATTTTGGTTATTATTTGGGAATAAGTTCATCACAGGCATTGTGGATTGACTTTTTGCATAGAATATGCCATTTTCCCTTGGGGTTGAATTTGATCATTAATGGTCACTGATTTAGAATAGGCCTGGGCCAAAGTAGTTATAGCTGGAATACTTTTCAAGAATATAGAGGTCAAAGGATCCACTACATCTTTGTAGATCTCTAAAGCTAGAATATCATCAGACTTATAAGGCTCTATGGTCCTACTATACATTTTCTAATATATAGCATTAAAAGACCTAATAGGCTCACTAACATCCCTTTTCATGGTAGTGAATTAATGGTAAATAACCCAAGGACTAAAAATCTTACTAAATTGATCTATAAACACATTATTGAAACCATTCCAACTTTTGATATAATTGTTAGGAAAATTAAAAACCATTCATAAGCTGCATATTCAAAAGTTGGAACAACCTACATTCTACATCCTCATGCACAACATTTAGTAACCTTAAGGCATCTTTAAAAGATTTTATATGTTATTTAGTAGTTATTATTTTGGTTGGATTAAATGTAGTCAGATATTTTCTTAGGGTTTCTTGGGAGATCATGAACCACAACTGTCACATTAATTAAAGATTCCCCCAAGCAAGCCATACCTAGATGAAGGTTGAAGGCACATGTACCCTTAAATGGTGAATTTGGAAGAGTCTTAGATTTCTTACATCTACCTTTTTCATGTCTAGCTTTTCTATGGACCTCAAGCTCAAGTAAAGGCTCCCTGGTCTCTGAGTGTGATCTTGTTCTAATCCTAAGCAATTTTAGCTTGAAATTTGAAGATCCTAATTGATGTATCAAGTTAAATTTTGTAAAGAATAAGATTTAGACCTGTGCATTGAGCTTATTTTATAAAGGTGGTATGAAAAACTATAAAAAATGTTGATCTTTGATTGAATTAGCTCAAAGATGCATTCAATTACGTAGATATGGTCTATTTTTATAAGTTTAGCTTAAAAGAACTATCTATAAAATATATGCCAACCATTGATCAAAATGAGCCATCCTAACCTCAGATACTATGGATTCTGAAATCTCAAGCTATATTTATTGAAAACAAACCTTAATACCTAAAGAACTTCAAAGGAAACACAAAGATTCATCACAAATAGCAATGTTCAATGATATTTATACTTTTAAGCAAAGAATTCACTCAAAAACACAAAGATACACTAATATTTAGATAAAATAGACTAAGATCAACAAAGATTCAAAGAATTCACAACCCTCCTAGCACCAGTGAAGTTTCTCCTATTGATGCTTATAAATGAATCACAGGTGCTCTTAGTGTTTAAAGAACACTTCTCATTTTAAAATTTAGGAAATTCAAAGAATAAGTTGCAAGTTTTTTGATATCTAGTTATTTGTGGTGAAATAGCAGCAGATAAAGATAAACTATTCCATAATATTTATATGATTTGGTCCTTAGGAGCCACCTTGCTACATTATTTATGAATTACAAAAAATATTTGTTAATACTTAGTGAATTATGATCCAGATTTAAGCTACAAACTAATCTAAATATATATTTATAATGAAGCCAAAACTAAAGTGATCAGGTGTAAAAAGGATCAAAGAGAAGGGTAAGGCAGAAAAGAAATGAGTGATTTCCAATTTTAGTCTTAAACATTATGACAAGACATCAATTATAAATGAGCATGCATTCAACCAATATATAATGCAAAATAGCTAAGCTCAAATTCCACTATATATTAGGCAAACATCAAAGGATAATGTAAAGAGTCACAAGTAGGAACCCGGTCTACTTTAAGGATTTACTACTATAATAAAATAGAATTAGCACATTTGAATACAAAGCAAAATAAAGTGAATCAAAACCTAAGATCCTCCTACTAATCTAGTATATGCACAAATTAGAAACTCTGTGATTATAAAATGCAACTCAGAATTCAAAGACACACCATTCAAATTCAAGACAACTACTAGAAATTGAGAGAAAAGCTATATTAGCAATTGGCATGTCAAATATAGATAATCCTATATTATATTAATTAATTCAAGTGTAAAATTTTTTCACAAAATTATCTTGCTTTTACAAATGGTAATACATGTCTTTATAGAAAGATTAGGTAGTATACAAATCAGTTACAGAATATAGGTGTACAAAGATAAGGACAACTGTCCTTACATGTTCTAAAGTACATGTTCTTTTCACAATCATACTGACCTAGAGGTAAATATGATTAGAAAATAGCATATACCTTTATAATGGAATATTCTATTTCAAAATGTTACAAAATTCTACAAAATAGAATATTATCTGATTTGTTGGTAGGGCCTCTGCTTGTTGTTTATTAATAATGCTCACGGCCTTAGTATATTGCTCATCAACTAGCTCTATATCCGTGGAAGGCTTCAAGATATGCTCCTCCTCTTGATTTTCTAGGTCATCAAACTCTTTGTTATTTCTAGCCATGGCTTCTTTGATTCTCCTAGCTTCATTTATCCTCTCTCCAATATTGAATATAATTTTTAGGATCATACTATTATCAGCCCATATTTGCGTTGGCTTTTTCCTTTGATTTTCTAAATTACCAAAGTAGCTCTATGTCTGAATTCCTCATCACTTATGATTCCAAGGGTAGTGGGTTTTGTAGGATCTGTAAGCGTAGTCCAAAAAGTCTATTCAATCCTTAAAATTAACTCCTTATCATCTTCTAGGATCCTTTCCACATCATTGTGCCATGCACTCAAACTTTGAACCTTGCCAACCATGATTCCTAAAATTGTGCTCAAGTGTCCCAAACTTATGGTTTTGAAGCCTAGGATCTATTTTCTTATTTTTATGTTGAGAAGTTTAGATATATTTTATTTTGAGGCTTTCCATTAGCTAACCAAACTCTTGCCCAATGCACATCACTCTAATATAATCTACCTCAACTTCATTATTTTGAGTGCCTCAAACATGTCATAAAATGACTCATCAAGCATTTTAGTCATTATTTTAGGTACTAATAGAATCGATTATGTTTGTAGGTTTTCTTTTTCCTTTTATAGATTTATAATCGTTTACTTCATGCCCTAGACCCTAGCTTTGACTTGTGCTAATTGGGCCTCAATCAAAATTTTCACATCCTCTTCATGAATGGTAGCTTTACCATGTTTTTAAAGTCCTACATGGGCTAATCTTACAAAGGGCTCTACCTTTTGGAAGCTGAATTCCTTTATTCCAACCATAGTTGTCCTGGTAGTTACCCTTTCTAACCTTGCCATTTTAGGGCTAAATTAGATGATAGTGATTGGCTTATTGAACTTAGGAGGTTTTGGTACCTCCAACAAGACTCCTTTCTTCTTACTCCTCCACCATAGCCCTTATCCGTGGCTTCATATCATCCTATACCTCAACATTAGCAACTCTAGTCATGACCCATGAATGGGAGAGAGAAGGAATCTTTTGAAATTTCCCATAAATGGGGAATTCATCATTGAATACATTTATGTCTCTGATTTGGTCCTATAAAACCAATGCTAGCTCTACTTTCCTCTTCTCATAGGATGTTAGAGGGACAAGCTCTTTTCCTTTATATTCTTCAGGCTCTCCCTCTTGGATCTAGGCTTCTTCAAGCTGTTTCCCCACCCTATTTGTATCATATGCCTCTGTAAGCTCCTTGAGAGCACCCTCAAGTGTCTCTTCTAGTTCAAAGGCAATCATATCTATGTATTGAATTGGGGAAGGTGGCCTTTGGTGTAGCATTGAATCTGAGGGCCCCTCCCTAGGTCTCTCCTCCAATCTCACTTCTACTTTTTCCTTGCCATGATGGCCTTGTTCATTTTAGCCTTACATAATATGCTCCTGAGGCTATGGCTATGGTTGTTTTACATCGGATTATTCTTGGGATATCCTAGATGGACCATGTAGTAAGAGACACCGTAAATTATGATTTTGTCATGCCTCCTTAGATGGCTTGTCATCCTTGGTCAACTTGTGTTTCAATATTATGTTGTGCCCTTGATGAGTGGATGGACCCTAGGCATAAGAATACCTATGATAGCCTCCACTATGGTTGGGTAAATGTAGTCACAAATAAACTGCATAGGCTTTTGATATTTTAAGATATGCAATTTAAAATAGTGGTGTGAAATGGTGGTTTTACCATGTAAATCCTTGTGAGGTTAATTGAGGCAAGTAGGGCATCTAGCAGGTATGACATCATATGAAACTACTTGGAGGTTTTCATTTTTATGGTAGTGAATTGCTTGGTGAGGAAGACACTGATTAAATCTCCAATTAGAAGGGTGAGCTTTTCCTCCACCATGAAATAGACAAAGGGGAACCAAACTTTTATTTAGATAGGTGGTTGAGGGGACTCTAAAGGCTCTGTTCAATAGGGTTTTTATTACCTAGGATCTTCCCTCTTTAAATTGGATTATTGGGATTTCCCCTCAAAGTCCCATAATATATGGGATCCTTGATGTAACTAGGATCCAAAGATGGAATCTAAGTCATGGTTTTTGGTCCGTTATTTGACTTTAGATAGGTCAACATGGGAGAGAGGGAGATTGTATATTTCTCAAAGGCTATAGGAGAAATATCAGATATATTCTTGGAATTTATATGCAAGGGGCCATGGCCTAAATACTCTAGGCCAATGTTTACACCATTATTAATAAACACAATGTATGCATTGGTCTAAAATATTTATGCCAAGACTTTATAAAAAATACTCAAAAGGGATAAACATGCCATAATGGTCAAACAACAATCACTTTAAAACTCTAAGCTAGAAGCATTTGGTCTAACTTTTACGCCATAAGGACTCTCCTTTTAAAATAAGACTTAGTATAAGTCTATAGTTTAAGGTTCATGATATTTAAACAAAATGTCATGGGAACCTTAAAGTATACATTTAGATTAAGGCTTTTTTTATTTATATTTATATCATAAGACCATTTACACATTTTGCAATTTGAATATTTCTTGTATTTGAGCATTGTTTGAGCACTTCCTTCATTCTGTAAAGTCATTTTCGAGCCTTCCATCAAGATTTTAGAGTGTATTTTGATTTTGAGTGGGATAATTCATTAGCTTAAACTTTTTGGTCTCATGGACATCAAATACATCCCCACAGACATCAAATGATGGCTGTATAAATGCAAATTTTAAGCTAGTGAAGCTTTTAATTTAGTGGGCTTAAAGTTGATGGTTGTGTGGACATCAAATACATCTCTATGGATGTCAAATGATGGTCACACGAATGTAAATTTTAATCTCATCACATTATTATGAACTAATGTAAGAATTCCAATTGGCACATCCATAGGGATTCCCAAGATCTTGGACTTAGTCAGCTCAATCAGATCAAAATCTATGATGAAGCATCATCCGTCAATCATGATTTGAGAGATTACTCATGATTGGTTATTTTTGCCAGGTGGGTCTCTTTAATTTTAATCCTTGAATACAAGGGTGCTACATGTCAATTATTCTAGCCTTCTATAGTCCCTTGACTTTTCAACTGTGCCTCACTCCATCTAGTCGTGTCTTCGTGATGAAGCAAGTACTGTAGGTCACGTTCAGAGAGATTGAATGTGGATTAGCTATGGATTTATATGCAGGATCATATAGATTTTACTCTTGAATTCTAATCTAAAGTCCATAAGGAAGCATGAAAAATTATATTATCTAAGGTGCATGATGTTTAAGTTGAAGCTCAAGCTTTTTTTGCTTTGTTTGATCAAAATCCATGATAAAGTGAGGGCTGCTAGATCCTGTGAAGTGCAAGGAGGTTATTGTTAAGATCTTGATGATAAAGACTCAGATGAAGGAGTTAATCCTAACAGCTTGATTGTATTAATAAATAGATTAGGGCTTTAGTATAAAAACCTTAGGCTAAGGTATAAACAAGGGACTGAGATAACATAAAAAGGGAACTCAGACTGGAACATAGGCTAAGATGTTAAGACTAAGGTCCTATTTGTATTAATAAATACAATGGGGCCTAGGGTTAAAATCTTAGGCTACGTTAGGAAATACTTAAAGCCACCCTACAAAACGATTAACTGGTTGGGCATACAAGCAATTTTGAAGGGAAAAATAATAAAAGTGGACAAATCATTTTAAGTTTAGTTTTATTTGTGTTGAAAAACATGACTAAGCTCAAAACATGATTTTTATACTTCATTATAGCTCAGTGTTCCTTATGTTTAGGCTTTTATGGATTCAGATTTCGTGTATGATCAGAATGCTCAAGGCGAAAATCTTGAAAATCAACTATTGATAGTAGTAAGACAATGCATATTAGTGTTGCAGAAAAATAATTTAACCTTCAAGCTGCATCTTATAGAGAATATTAATTGAATTTTTGTGAAGATAAGGCAGCATGGGAGATGGTTATAGTGAGATGTTTTCACCATTTATGCTCACACCAAATAGGTAATAAACATACCAGTGTATATATTGGGATGAGAAAAATACTTAGCTCCACATGGATAGCAAAGGTTATGTGGAGGATATGAGGTGATGCTAGGGAGATGACCATGGATCTTATATTTTTTATTTTTTCAATGTCAATGTGAATGCTATAGATTTAAATAACTTGTCGATCAAGCACAAAAGACAAAATCTTATTCTCCTCACATAATCCTTATGCCATTAAGATCATATCAAGATAAATGAAAATGATTTGGACCACTCATGCTACCATGATGTTGATGCCAAAGGACCTCAAATTAGAGGAGGGTATAGATATTAATGTGTTCTAAGGGATCTAGATAGGGTAGGCTAAAATGGTGGCCTAAGTGGGTAAGATGTAGGACTACATAGGTATTTTTCTTTTCCATCAAATAGGATCCACGATCCATACAATGTCTTTTAACTGAGCTCAGCTCACATCCAAAACACTTTCCATCAGCCCAAATCTAGGTGGATGAAGTGACAAGGATTATCAAGAGAGAAAGGCAAGTGGGTAGATAGAACTAGAATGCTAAGAAAATAACAAATTTTGTAAGTCCTCCAATCTCTATTAAATCGTCCAAATCTACAATAGACATCCTAAGAGATTATTGAGATGACTCTAGATCTCTCATTAGACATCCTACATCACTCTTAGCATCTCACACTACACTCTCAGGATATACTCCACATTTGTGGCCATAAATAGATCACTTGGCACATATAGTTCACATAGTTACCTCTATGGATATAGATGGCACAGATCTTTTAGAAGATTATCATAGCAAGATGGTGACCCATTTTATCTTTTTCACAAGATCATAGTCCATGATACAAACTCATGTATAACGTTATAGAAAATATTGGATAAACTATAGATTTAAGGTATTATTCATATTAAAACACGATCAACACTGGCTTCTCCACTTATACCCAAGCATTTTACTACCAGAGCTAAACATCTCAGAGGGGAATATGCATCTCAACTACTAGAGCAACCTTCAGTTTGCCTTTGATAGGGTGATAATATGTGTATAAATTCTATAGCATATAATGATACTTATGATGATGATGTTGAGGCATTTGATGATGGTCATTATCCCTTCCTCCATCTCCATCCCTATCAAGCTCCATCTTTGGACTTTTTACCCCCTAAAGCCTTGTCTTTTGTGTCATCATGTACATATTGCTTTATTCATATACTTGTATATAGCCTTTTTTTTCAACATCTATACATAGCTTTCTTCTATTTACTTGTACATAGTTCTTTTCTTCAAATTCTTGTATATAAACTTACTATGATTGATTGCACATAGTTCAACATTTCAAAATAAAAAAACAATATAGCATTTCAAAAACTCAAAAACATTCAAATATATCAAAAAATTAAAAACATGCAAATAGTTCAAAAACACCACAAATATTTTGATTGTATGCATCATCCATGCTTTACATTTATACTATCATGCTAGAATTACATTCACTATTTTATACAATTGTTTGTCAAATTATCTACATTACCATTCTTCCTTGATCTTATTCGAGTGTGTGCAGTGACATCCAACTATTTGATTGCTTCACTCTACCCATTGAGGGGGCATCCTACTTCTTCTATATTTGAGACACACATCAGTTTACATACCCACCGGGGAAATCTTCTACATGACTATACCAACTAGGTTATGTCATTCCTACATGACACACTATAGTTATCATGTTGATGTACATTAATTATTAGCTTACATATATTAATTTACTAACACTCACTCATATTTAGCACTTGTGCATTTCTGAACATATAACTAGTCTAGTACAAATATGTCTTCCATACTTTCACTTCTTGATTTGATTAGTTTAGATGTAATTATATTTATAGTATTTACATGATTTCCTTTCTTGCTTAGCATAGCTTGATGTGATGACATTTTCCAATTCCTACTTGTCTCCTATATGTAACTTAGGACATTTTTCAATGTCCTTTACTTCTATTCATGTGTGTGCCTTTAAACATTTGCCAATGTTGCTTGTCTGTACTCTTCTATGTGATTGTGCCTTTCATGCCAACATTTATTTTTTTAATTATAAGTGTATGTTGTATTTGAACATGTCTTGTATGTTTACTTTTAATTTGAGTGACATATTCCCATGTCTCTTATTTGCTTGGTCCCTTGGCCACCCTTATACACTTCTTGCTTCTTGCCTTGTGTGTTTGTTTCTTATTTACTTCTCATTTTGTGTGTGTGTGTGTGTTTATATATATATATATATATATATATATATATATATATATATATATATATATATATATATATATATATATATATATATATATATATATATATATATATATACGTGTGTGTGTGTGACCTTGTCTCAGTCGTATTAGCTAGTTTCTAGCTAAGTCTTATTTTCTCCATCTTACTATTTTTAGAAAGGTCAAAATTACAATCTAATTTATATAAATGAATAACTTAATTATTTCATATTTATTTATTGAATTTATTACTCAGACCCTTTAACTAAATTAGGAATAATATACTAATATTCTCAAAAATGTTAAATCATTTGGTGAACTTGACTTACTTCATTTACTCATAAAAACTATAAAAACCTTAAAGTAAATTTCCTAACGGTTTTTTTTTTTCTAATTTTTTACTTGCATAATAAAATAAGAAAATTAGCATTAAATTTTAAAATTTCATAGTAATTTTAAAATAAATTTCTTTCAAACCCTCAATGTCCATACTAGGTCCCAATATTTTCTCAGTAATTTTCCAATAATTTTTTGATTCTTTACTAGCATATCAAAATAAAAAATTCACTCCAAATTTCAAAATTCAATAGTACTTTTCAAAAGCATTTATTTTTCAAAACCCTAGTTACATCTACTAGGTCCCATTTAATCCCAAATTTCTCCAATAATTTTTAAAAAATTTAATTGCCTATTCAATCAGAAATCCACTTTCATTTTAAAAATTCCATAGTATTTTTCAAAAATATCATTTTTTAAACCCCAATTTTCATACACTAGGTCCCATTACTTCTTGAGGTATGACCTTACATTCTAAAATCAGATTTCAAATATGGATCTCACTAATTTACAATTTTTTCTTACATTTCTTGCAAAAAATAAGGATACCATCATTGGTCCTATCATGTACATGAATGATGGAGTTTAACATATGTCAATACAAAGATTTACTCTTTATGTTTCATGCTTATCTTTCATAATATGGGATGATGTTAAGAAAGTTATTATTAAACCTACTAAGATATCTTTTGTATCACCTCCCTTAGAGCCCCTATCCTATGTCGAGTCATGGTCCATTTTGCTCTTCCCTAGGTCACTACCCATCGTTAGAGAGCCTAGTTGACACTCTTTGTCCCTCCACCACCTTGACCTATCAATTATCTTTGCTCTCTTCCCATAGCTACTACTAGTCCTATATAGATAGTAGATAATGTCTTTAGAGTGGTTACTCAACATGCTTCCATGCCTCCACCTAATTATGAGCCCCACCACCCTCCCATTCCCTCCCATCCCAAGCCCAACCCACTATCATAAGTAGATCCACATAAGGCATATTATATTGTTTGATCAATTGACAAACACACCAGCCAAGATTTTCATGTTAGATCTACTTTAGAAGGCCAATGTGTTCAAGGACATTCTTTATTAGGAACTCACTCAAAATTCTATGCCCATTGATTCAAAGCCTTCTTATTTTACATCAATGGTTAACATTCTAAAAACTATAGAAGATGATATCACTTTTGATCATGATGACATGCCATGTCAAACAATAATTGATCAAATTTTACCATTATTCATATAATCTCAAGCCAAAACTAGCGTAGTTAAGAGAGCTCTAGTTGATAGTGGTTCTAGACTTAATATATGTAATATTACATTCTTATAGATCATGGGAAAAAACATGACATCTATGAAAAAATCATATAAGAACATTTGAGGATTTGATGATATACCATTATAGACATTGGGCACCATTGCTTTGGATATCATGATAAGACCTAAAACCCTCTCTACACAGTTCCAGGTCATGCTAGGTCCTCTTCATTATAATATTTTACTCAATTAACCTTAGATACATGCTATGGGGGTAGTTTCTTTTACTCTTCATTGATGTGTTAAGTTTCTCCATGAAGGATACTTATACACATGTCTAGTAGATAACTAGTCATTCAGTTATTATTGAACTACAATGTCATCTTCAACTATTTCACCAAGTGGGACACCTCATATCATAGTTCAACCACCACCTCATTTTAATTATCTTAATTATATATATGCATATGAGGTTTGAGAGACTAGTACTTCTATCACTCCTCCACTTATAGGTGTGCCCTTTGCTCCATATATTTAGCCAGTCATAACATCTTTAACTATTTTAGCTACTCCATCATTCATGATTCCTACATTTGTTATAGTTATACATTCTAGTAGTACAAGTTGATTCTATAGATATAGTTACTCCATCAGTTATAGATACTCTCACAATACCATTATCTTCTACTATTATAGTTGATGAGACTCGCATATCACAGTTACCCCTTATGGTAAATTTTGAGTTACCATATGTACATGATATTGATATAGATTCCTAGGCTTCTTTAGATGATTATATGAGACCCACACTCATAGATAACTATTTGTTTGGGCACAGCTTTAAACTAGTTGACCTAAGAGATTATCGAGATGACTCTAGATCTCTGATTAGACATCCTACATCACTCTTAGCATCTCACACTACACTCTAAGGATATAATCCACATTTGTGGCCATAAATAGATCAATTGGCACATATAATTCACATAGTTACCTCTATGGCCAATCATTCATATTTATGTATGCAACACACAACATCAACCATAGATTATGTTACAAATGTTAATTGATCATGGATCAATTATATTACCTATAGTATGGCACAGATCTATTAGAAGATTATCACAGCAAGATGGTGACCCATTTATATTTTTCACAAGATCATAGTCCATGATACAAACTCATGTATAAATTTATAACAGATATTGGATAAACTATAGATTTAAGGTATTATTCATATTAAAACACGATCAACACTGGCTTCTCCACTTATACCTAAGCATTTTACTACAAGAGTTAAACATCTCAGAGGGGAATATGCATCTCAACTACTAGAGTAACCTTCAGTTTGCCTTCGATAGGGTGATAATATGTGTACAAATTCTATAGCATATAATGATACTTATGATGATGATGTTGAGGCATTTGATGATGGTCATTATCCCTTCCTCCATCTCCATCCCTATCAAGCTCCATCTTTGGACTATTTACCCCCTAAAGCCTTGCCTTTTGTGTTATCATGTACATATTGCTTTATTCATATACTTGTATATAGCCTTTTTTTTTCAACATCTATACATAGCTTTCTTCTATTTACTTGTACATAGTTCTTTTCTTCAAATTCTTGTACATAAACTTACTATGATTGATTGTACATAGTTCAACATTTCAAAATAAAAAAACAATATAGCATTTCAAAAACTCAAAAACATTCAAATATATCAAAAAATTAAAAACATGCAAATAGTTCAAAAACACCACAAATATTTTGATTGTATGCATCATCCATGCTTTACAAATTTTATACTATCATGCTAGAATTACATTCACTATTTTATGCCATTGTTTGTCAAATTTATCTACATTACCATTCTTCATTGATCTTATTCAAGTGTGTGCAGTGACATCCAACTCTTTGATTGCTTCACTCTACCCATTGAGGGGGCATCCTACTTCTTCTATATTTGAGACAAACATCAATTTACATATCCATTGGGGACATCTTCTACATGACGATACCAACTAGGTTATGTCATTCCTACACGACACACTATAGTTATCATGTTGATGTACAATAATTATTAGCTTACATATATTACTTTACTAACACTCACTTATATATAGCACTTGTGTATTTCTTAACATATACCTAGTCTTGTACTAATATGTCTTCCATACTTTCACTTCTTGCTTTGATTAGTTTAGATGTAATTATATTTATAATATTTACATGATTTCTTTTCTTGCTTAGCATAGCTTGATGTGATTACATTTTCCAATTCCTATTTGTCTCCTATATGTAACTTAGGACATTTTTTGATGTCCTTTACTTCTATTCATGTGTGTGCCTTTGAACATTTGCCAATGTCGCTTGCCTATACTCTTCTATGTGATTGTGGCTTTCATGCCAACCTTTCTTTTTTTAATTATATGTGTATGTGGCATTTGAACATGTCTTGTATGTTTACTTTTAATTTGAGTGACATATTCCCATGTCCCTTATTTGCATGGTCCCTTGGCCACCCTTATACACTTCTTGCTTCTTGCCTTGTGTGTTTGTTTCTTGTTTGCTTCTCATTGCTTGTAATGTCATGATCCACATCATACATTATCTTGATTTCTTAGATGCCATAATGGACATAGTGATCCATCCCTCCATAACACCTAACAATTAACAACTAACCAAACTTTTAGTTCTAATTTAGTACATTGCATATGATATTACATTGTTATATGTGTACAGGCATACCCCTATTGATCTAAAAATCTCTCATTACAAACCATGTTATATCTGGAGATATCTTGTCGATTATCATTACTATATCATGTATCTTTGTAGCATAACACACTTGAAATTATATTTTGTTAGGGAAATCATTGTAGGGTCTTAATTCCTAACCTCAAAAGAGGGGACAATAAATAAGGGTTTTATCATAGAGATCACAACTCCTAATGATAAAAAAAGTAGCATTCAAAATAGTTAGAATAGCAATTAGACATCAAACTAGTCAGAACATACTAGGTAAATAGTTAAAATGTAAAAATAATCATCATATTTAGCTATTATAATAGCACCAAGATTGGACTATAGCACCAATTCTACTACTATCTATTTTTGGTACTCCTATCCAAACAACAAAAAAATTAGACTTTCTATAAGTAGGTTCAACTACAGTTTTATATAGTCAAACTAGTTTAGAATTAGTAGTTTTTAGTACACTTTTGCTCAAAGAATCTAGATATAGTGGGCATCATACATGGCATGATGGCTTTCACTTTCATTTTTAGATATGGTAGTCGGTATAGCTTCCAGATCATAATTTATGTTTTAGACACTAGTGATTAGGGGTAATGTACATGGCACATTTATTTTACTTTCTTTCCAAGTTTACCTTTACCTAGGCATTTTCAATAGTTATGTGCCTTATTATATTATATATGGTTGGCATCATTTTGGAGTGGCTTTCATACATGAAGAAATCAAAGAGCTGGATGGGTAGAATGAAGAAATCAAAAGCTGGATGTCACTATGCACATTCAAAAGAGATCAAGTGAAGCATGGTAGTGTAGATAAATCAACATACAATAGCATGAAACAACAAATGTAAATCCTATCATGATAATAGTAATGTAAACATGGATGATGCATACAATCAAAAATATTTCTGGTAATTTAAAAAAAAATTAAATGTTTTTGTATTTCAAAGTGTTATATTTATTTTTTATTTTTGAAAATACTTGAACTATGTATAATCAATCAGGAGATAATATGTACAATTAATGATAGAAATAAATTATATACAAGTATATACATCATAATGTAAAAAACTAGGCTGGTGGTGGGAAGGGATCCAAAGATGGAGAGCCTACTGGGGATGGAGATGGAGGAAAGGATCTCATACATCATCAAATGCATAAAAATCATCATCATAAGTATCATCATATGTTGTGAGTGTTGTGTTCATTATGTCATCATGTCAAAGGTGAAATGAGGGTTGCTCCAGTGATGGAGATGTTGATTCTACTCTTGGATGTTTAACCCTGTTGATAAGTGACTTCAATGGAAGTGGTGGAGCTAATGCTATTGGTGCTATTGGTGGTACTATAATCTAAATAATACCTCAATCTTGTAGGTTAATCAATATCTATTGTAAGGCTGTGTATTAGTTTGTATCATGGCCTATAATCCTATGAAAGTTATAAAATGGGTTACCATCTTGATGTGATAATCTACTGATAGATCTATGTCATATTATAGGTAATGTGATCAATCCATGATTAAGTAATATCTATAACATAAACTATGGTCGATGTTTTGTTTTGCCTATCTAAATTTGAATAACTAGCTCTATATCCATACAGGTAACCATGTGAAATATATGTGCCGGGTGATCTGACTATGGTTGTGAATGTGGAAGATCTCCTAAGAGTGTAGTGCGAGATGCTAAAATAATTGTGGGATGTGGTATAAGAGCTCTAGAGTCATCTTGATAATCTCTTGGTCTAATTGGTGTAAATCTCAATCCACAAAAATAATCATCTAAAGAAGCTTGTGAATCTATATCAACATCATGTACATATTGTAACTTAGAATTTACCACCAGGGGTAACTATGATATAAGAGTCTCATCAATTGTAGTAGTGGAAGATGGTCCTATTGCCAAAATATCTGTAACTAATGAAGTAACTCTGAAATCAATTAAAACTATTAGCACTATTGTTGGTGATGGTGGATGTGTAATCAGTGTCTGAACTATGACTGATGAAGTAGCTAAAATGGTAGAAGCTATTATGATTGGTGAAAGAACTAGTGTTGATGGTGAAATTGTAAGTGAAGTGATTTTGGAAGTGCTAGTATCTCCAACTTCATATGTATGTATATGATCAAGAGAAATGCTATGAATTGGTTGTTTTACTAAGAGATACGGTGTCCCATCTGATGAAATAGTCAAAGATGACTCTATAAGTTAACAATATCTAAATAGTTAGTTGTCTGTCAAACATGTGTATAAATATCCCTCATGGAGAAACTTAATACATCAATGAAGAAAAGAAGGAATAACACCCATGGTATGTATCCAAGGTCATCCAAGTAAAGTATTATAGAGGAGAAGACTTGACATGACCTAGAACTATGTGGAGAGATTTTTCGCTCCCACTATGATATCTAAAGTAATAGTACCCAAAGTATATCATGGTATATCATAAAACCCTTAGATGTTCTTATATGTTTTTTTCATTGATGCCAAATCTATACCCATGGCCTGTAAGAATGTGATATTACATAAATTTATTCTAGAACCACTATCAAAAAGAACACTCTTAACTGCTTTGTTTTTTATTTGTACTTATATGAATAGTGACAAATTTTGATCAATAACCATCTAAGAAGGATGTCCTCATTATCAAAATAAATTTCATATTCTATAGTTTTTAGAGTATTGACCACTGATGCAAAATAAGAAGGTTCTTAATCAAGAGGCATATAAATCTATGTGAGTGCCTAATAAAGAATGTCCCTGAATATATATATATTTTAAAGTAGTTCTAACATAGCAATTTTAGTTGGAGTGTTTCTCAATTGATCAACAATGTCATATGCCTTGTGTGAATCTGCCTATGTTGGTTGGTTGAGCCTATGACATGTTGGAATAAAAGGGTGATGGGGCTCTTGGGTAGGTGGAGGAGGCATAGTTTCACATCAAGTGATATCTCTAACCACATTGTCTAATATTCATATATGAGTTGTAGTTGTTACATGAGGAGAGTAAAGATAATCAATGGGTTGAGGAGGTGGAGGAACAAAATGTGTCAATTGGGTTCACTGGTGATGGGTAGTGACTTGGAGAAGAGTAAAATGGACCATGCAACATGACTCAATATGAGGAAGAGGTTCCAAGGGAGGTGATGCAAGAGATGGATTAATATTTTTAAGAAAAAATTGTTTAATATCATCCCATATAATAATATAAATAAGCATGAAATGTAGAGAATGAAACTTTTTACTAACATATGATAGATTTCATCATTCATGTACATGATAGGGCCCATTATGGTTTCTTTGTTATTTTCCAAAAATGTAAGAAGAATTTAGAAATAACTGAGCATCATTTTTGTAATCTAGCTATGTATGTAAGGTGATACCTCAAAATGCAGGTAGGTGATATTATATGCAACTAAATTTTTTTTGAAAATATTATTGTAAAATACTATGAAATTTTGAATTTGAAATTGATTTTTTGAGTTAGATTTTCAACTAAAAATGCAGAAAATGATTGGAAAAATAACTGGGAACTAGTTAATTCAACTAGGGTTTTAAAAGAATTTTTTTCAAAATTCATATAATAATTCAAAAAAATGCTATGAATTTGTACAATTTCGATCAAAAAATTTATAAAAAAACTTGAAAATATTTCTAAAATTGGAAATATATTTTGCCTAGTGGTTTGAAAGTGTTTGTATGCAAATAGGACCTAGTATGTTTAAACTAAAGTTTGGGTGAATTTATTAAAAAAAAATTCAATTAATTTGTAGTTTTCTAATTTTTAAATTCAATAAAAATCAATAAAATATTGTAAAAATTTAGAAACAATTAGCCCTACGGTTTCTAGGGTTTTTGTGCAAAAATTTAAAGTAAGTCATGTTCACCAAATCTTTTATTCTTTTTGGGAATTAGATGTTTAATTCCTAAGGAATAAGAGAAGAATTCTGGTTTGATGTAGTAAAATATAGGTTTTTTCCAATTTTATCAATGTATTAACTCACATAGGAAAGAGAAGACAAAGAAAGATTAACTTAGCTTATTTTAGGTTAAAATGGATGATGTAGAGTTTAACTATTGTTGTGCAAGGATGGTAGACTATCATAAATAAGACCTAGAACTCTATTTGTAGATTGGATAGGAATACCAAACTCAAAACACCCTAATAATTGGGACTAAATTCCATTGTTAATGATATTGTCCTAGTGATCTAGCTTTTCTAGGTTCTGCTTGGCAGGCTTGTGACACCCTAGCAGTGAAATATCAAAGCCTAAGTCTGTGTGGAGCTCACTATGTGTCTGATTCCATATTTAAAACCATTAGGATATCTTATTACTTAAATTTGCATAGTAAACTTGGGAAAGAGAGAAGGGGTTAGTGTGTAATGGATACATTGGATCCACTTCACACCCTGTATGTGGGCACACTACTTATATACCAATACTCCAAAGAGGTATCAAACTAATGTAGTTCTCCCATTTGAAGTGGTTGGTGAAATTATGTGATGTATGCAACTATGATGCAAAACAAATATGTAATTTAAATGAATAGGGACTAGTATGAGTGCTTGAATAGGCTTGAATTGGTTTTGGAAGGCTATATGCAAAGAATAGGGAAGAGTGCTTGAGCGTAGTTGCTTGTATTCTTGATTCTTTCTTGTGAATGAGTACCAACCCTTATAAATAGACATTGAATGGATTTGTATATGGAAACTAATTATCATGGGTTAGATGATCTTGTATTTGTCTAATAGGGGAAAGATAAAGATTTGGGAAAATCTAATCATTTGAGGCTAAAGTCAACTTGGACAATAGTGCCAGAAATAAGACACCCTAGAGTTTTAGTGCTCTTGACCAAGTTGGTTACTATTTTCCTAGGAGAATGAGACCTAGGGCGATGGATATGGGTCTGAGAGGGTTGTTTGGGTCTCAAAAATCTAGGTCTGGGAAGCTATGGATGAGTAAGAATCAATGAAAGTCTAACCAAGAAGGGTTGAGTGAGCAAGAAAGAGGACTTATAGGTTGGGTGATATTAGATATGCCTAAATCATCCAATTTCACATTTTATATTATTATAGATCCCTATAAAATCCCATTCAAATATCATTTGGAAAGGGTTGGAAAATATCACTACTAAAGTAAGAATAGAAGCAGACTACTCAAGCAATCTTCCCTATTCTTTGCATACAACCAACCAATATACTTACAAGATTATTAAAATCCTTACACCAGTATCTAGACAGCTCAATTACATATAATTTAGATTTTTTTATATTCATGTACTCAATTTTATAAAACACATCAAGTGGGAGAACCACATATGTCTTGATCCCTCTTTAGAGTATTGGTATGTAGGCAACATGCTCACACAAGAGGTGTGGATAAATGTTTAGTGAATATTACACCCATTAACTCCCTATATTTTTTTGAATATAGTCAAATCACAATGAATTATATGGTTTTAAAATAAAATATACTCTATAATGAGCTCTACAGACTTCCAACTAGCAAAACATCATGGACAAGGTCACACAGACCTCACGAACAAAACCTAGAAAGCTTAGATCTTAGGACAATAATGATAGAGGTGGAATACAATGTTGGTACCACTCCTATCCATTTTAATCACCCATATCCAATCATAAAACAAAGGTTATATATCTTAGTTTATGATATTGTCCTAGTCTTGTATAGTAAATCTTAAACCTTGTCTCAATGGTATCAGCTAGTTTCTAACTAAGTCTTATTTTCTCCATCTTATTACTATTTTTAGAAAGGTCAAAATTGTAATATAATTTACATAAATTAGTATCTTAATTATTTAATATTTATTTAATAATTTTACTACTCAAAACCTTTAACTAAATTAGGAATAATACACTAATATTCATAAAACTGTTAAATCAGTGACTTTGTGTCTAAGGAGATTGTTTGGTGCATTTGTGAAGATTAAAATGGTAAAATTTGTGTTATATTTAAATTTGAATATGAATTTAAATTTTTATTAATAATTTACTCAAAGGATTATCATCTCTTGAATGTTTATTTACTTGTATGGATTCAATAAGCTCTTTAAAACTACTTGTTGTGAAGTGTAATTTCTTCTTTCTCACATATTCTAGTTGTTTCATTCTCTATTTCTCTCCAAACTGTTGACCAAATTTGAATTTTTAGTCAAATTGGGGAACCTATAGGTAAAAATTTGATTTTTGGGCCTATAATGGGGTATAATAAAGTGTCATGAGCTATTTAATAAGTCATTTGATGTCAATTAATTTTGTACTAGCTTCGGTCAATTAGTTTCAAGGTCCGTTTATCATTCAAAGTCATTTTGAGGGGTCAAATAGGTGCATTTAATGATTTGTATAGGTTTATTGTGAAATTTTCAAGTATAAAAACATTATTTCATGTGACATGTGTCCCTATAATTCTTAATCCACTATTGGTAATTGAAAGTGGTAGGTTATGCAAAAGAAAAGGTAGTTTTCTTCGAGACAAGAGTGAGTTTAGCACTTGTATGGCCTCCTTGGGAAGTGTGACACATGGTAAATGATAAATAATTGTATATTAATATTCCTAACACTCAATTATACATTTGTTTCTCTATAAATGTCATTTTGAGGCCAAAACTATTTTACTCCATTTTCACCTTTCTTGGCAAGCTGAAGTGACCTTCAGGTTTATAATTGGTATAGTCAACATAGGAATTTTTGGAAAAATTATATTGAAGGTATATTATAAAATTGTTTACATTAATTTTCATAGAAATAAGTTTGATAATGATCAATTTTACTTTATGAACCATTCATTTAACATTGACTATGCAAATTTTCCTTTCAATCTATGCACCCTTTTAGTTTTGCCTTAGTTTGAAGAAGTCCGTACAATCTAGTTGGTTTTGCTGATTCCAAAGGATTTTTTCTTCATTCCATAATGCCTCCCATTATTTTATTCATGATTATAATTTTTTTTATGAAAAATTCACTTCAAATTTGTATCCTGGTCTCTTCTAGGTGCAACAAGTAGTTTTCTTCATTTGTCTTTTTTCATGCTTTGTCAAAAGTTATAGAAGGTTATGATAGTGTCTTTTGCATTTTTTAAATTTGGTTTTTATTCTCTTAACCTTTAAAATTATTTATTTAAATCAATAATATTCATGGTTGGCAAGCTCATATGCCATACCAACCAATCTTAGACACCCCTGCCTGCTTCGTTCCAAATGTTTTCAAGAGTTTTTCACATTGGAATAAATGTTATGAAGTTTGAATTAGATTATCCTAAATTATAATCATGAATTTGAGGTAATTATAGTGATTTTGAGTTGTCATGAGATAATTCATCAACATGGCATGCTCCTTTCCAAGCTCACTACCTGTATACATCTCACATACACCTACAACAGGGTCTTTGATGACATCATCTTGAGTGAGGTAAATGGCTTGTTGATGAGTTCAAGAATTTGAAGCATTAAATATGAAAATATGGTTTGAGATGATCATGAGGCATTTTTGTCCATTTTGTTCTCTATTTCACACCTTCCTAAGCTTACTACCTGCTCAATCAAATTCACACCTATGGGTGGTCTAAACAAAGGACTGATATGCCAAATGGAATGATAGGACACATGGTGGAACCTTTTTGGAACTCAAACATGATAAGGAAACTTTAGAAATTTTGTGTTCAAGGATGGTTTGAAAATTGGAGCTAAGATTGTTTCAAAAGCATAAGGGACTGAATTTAGGGAAAGTTTCCCCAAAATGACAAAATAAAGAACATGTTGGTTTTTTGAATATCATATCGCATGATGACAAGGGCCTTTGATGTTTTGCATTTGTCTTGGATTGATGCCCCTGCATAGGACTAGATATCCAAAAAATATTAAGGGAAAAACAATAGAGGAACATAGTTGTAAGGAGCCTTCAACATACCTAAAAACACACTAAAACCTTGTATTCTCATCTGCATCTTTGGAGGCTTGGATGACATTAGAGTGGTTAGATGGTTTGAAAGGTGTAAAAAATGGTAAAATTACCATTAGTATGGTGTTGATGATAATTATCCATGCTCATGGACACCTACAGGGGTTCCTCTATAGACCCCATCATACACTTACAGGCATAGATCAAGGGTAAAGCATTTATGCCTAGATAATGACCATAAAAGTTGATGTAAAATGATGTCTTAAATGTTTATAATGGGGATGAAAATATAAAAACATATATTTTGTGACCCTAGAGGGGTTAAATAAGCCATTTTTCAACCTCATTTAAGGCCATGAACATCTACAATAGGATCATCTTGAAGAAGAAAACAGGGTACAATCATATGAGGATAAAATGAGACTTGAGTTTGCTGGAGAGAGATTATAGGTTCTTGACCTTGCCTTTTGGTATATAGGATTCCTAGGATCTAATCAATCCCATAATGACATCCTTTTTCCCTAGGAAGAAGAGGAGATGTCTTCTATTTATACACAACCCTGAGTCACTCACCAAAATGTCTAGACATTACAAGTATGCCATGGAGGGAGGAATAGTAAGTATGAAGATATGGGACTCTATTAAGAGGTGTGTAGATTTGAAGCAAGTGTGATTATGCATATATAAGGTCTCATAGAGGCATGTAAGCCTTTATGGGAGTCTAAGTCACAAAACCTATAAGCAACACCTAGTAGGCTTAATCTAGGCCTAATGCCTAGAAAGGAGTCCTATCACTTTTATAGATAGATAAGCATTGAGACCATGTGAAATATGTTGCTAGGTTTTCATCAAATGTTCAAATATGATAAGTATGCAGGGGAGGTCTCTAATAAGCCATTTCTTGTCTTAAAGTACACACAAACCTATGCAAACTACTAGAAGAGCCCTAGTGGCCATTTTTGAATGATTAGAACCCATCTAGGGCTATGCATGAGACCTCAAGGTATTTGAAGGTGTTAGGGGGGTCCCTAAGATACTATTAGAATCATAAAATAGGGGTTTTAATGTGATACCTTTGTGAACAAAGGCTAAGAGTCCAAATGACTCTAAACCCTCATAAAACCCCAACTTAGAGCCGATGGAGAGGATAAGACAAATGGAACATCCAAAAGGAGTGTAAAGGCTACGAAGATGACTTGAAGATATAGAATAGTCACCAGTACTTCTTTATATTCCATTGAGGTGTACCCTATTTGTATGGAGGGTGTACATCTATAACTTGAGGCATAATGAAGAGTTTAAATACAGTTTGGACTAGGAAAAGAATGTGAGGGGTATGTTGTAAAATAGAATGATGAATAGGTCTATAACATATATAATATGATGTTTATACCTTGAATACACTCTCACCATTGATAATCATGCAAAATATGGATCTCAAACAAGCATACATAGTTCACTCTTGTAAACACTACATATTTTGCCTTTAAAAGAACTAGTCTTGCAATTTGTGGTTTTGAAGGGTCAGATCATGTAGTTAGGAGCTCATTTTTTGTACAAAAAATCCTGAGAACTTGGATAATCCCTTAATATAATTTTTTTAAATCAAGGAATAGGGTAACACCCCTCTCTATATTGTTTCAGAGGAAGAGCACTCTTGAGGAGCAAGAACCCTATAGTTTTGAAGGAGGATGATAAATAGATGGATAAAATGTTGTTTAGACACTTAAAGTGAATTTTTGAAGTTTAAGAAAACCCATAAAAATATGAGAAACTATGAAAGAACATGGGAAACCAAAAAGGATACTCCATACTCCTAGGTTTGTAATCAGACCTAATAGGCAAAATCAAGGCCAAAAGGGTAAATGAAGAGCAACATTCATTTCTAGTATGAAATGAATATTATAGTGATTTGTAACATGTATAGGGGGTAATTATGGAGATTATAAAGCAATTTTATGCAAATAAATCACCAATAAAGATCATTTTGAGCCAAACTTGTAGGTAGGCCTATTGGACATGGCTAGACATAGTGTCCAAATAGGGGTTTATCATCATTTATAACATGATTTAAGCCTCTCAATTTGTTGAAACATGTTCATATGATTAGTAAAAAAGTGTTCAAAATATTAGAGTGCAAAGAAAGATAAAATAATCCATTTTTGGACCTTGAATTAACTCAAACTTATGTAAATTGGAAAAAGCAAGCTCTATGAGACAAGTTTGGTTACTCATATCTTCCATGAGGTTATGCATGGTGGAAAAATGTTTTAGAGGGGTTATAAAGGTCCCTAAGAGTAATTTTTAGAATTTGTCTTCAATTTGGATGTGGAAATTTTATGAATAATGCTTAAGACCCAAAACTACCCTAAAGCCCTTGCAAACCCTTGTTAAGGACTAGTTTGGGAAGATTGAGTTAGAGAGCTAGTATAAGTGAATAATTATCTCATGAATTTTTTTTTTACCTTGGAGAGGACTCACCTAGGCTTCTCAACACCTTTTTTTTTATGGACTTGTACAGATGGAGGTAGAAATAGGATTTTTCTGACTATTTTGTGTGTTGTGTAGGCTAAAAGAAGATTCAAGAGATGTAACCAAGTTTTTGTGGAATATTAACACTAATATAACTCCCCATATTAATTTCATTTTATGAAACAACTTATAAGTTCCCACAACAAGTGATTCAACTCAGCCAGTCAATTCTGACATATTACACAAGCTAGGGAGAAGTGTGAAAACTTCAAGAGGCTAAACTTTTAAGGTGCCCTAATGATTCCAAGGAAATGGAGGGTATTGAAAAATTTCACCCATTTAATCTTAAATATTTTCATGAAAAAATAAAGGAATTTTGTAGGCCAAGTGTGCAAGGTGCATGGAAGGGTAATTTTCTAGGTAGCAGATGATGATGGCTGTCTTTCAAAGGTTTCCAAAGGACTAGGCATGAAACCAATGAATGGAGAGTCATGTATAAGAGTCTCACCTTCTGTTATAATTATTATACCTTCTCTTCATTAGTTATGGTATACCCATTTAGGTCTAATTATGCAGGGATTTTTTATAAGCCAAAATGAGGAGTTTTTTGCCACTTTGCAAGACTTTGATGACTTAGATTGATAATTTTAATTCATTACCTTTCATGTTTTTAACCATATCCTCTTATCATACATGGATAAATTATTTTTTCATATTTATGACTGTTCTTATGACCCTTGGACTTCTCTTTCTCTCTCAATTTCTATAAGAACTAGCCATTTTGGCATTGTATTGGATGTTCCAACTGAGTATGGCAAAAACATAATCATTTGTATACATTTTGATCAATAAAATGAATAATTTTTATCTATATATGACTATTAACATGTGTGTTACACTTTAATGATGAATCCTATTTATTGAAGACTATGGATTCCTAGCATGTCGTATCATTCTTTCATCTTGTTTACAATTTGAAAATTTCTTCTTACAGGGCATGTGAATTATTTTAGGAGATGTGAAATGTTTAGTGAGTTAGTATTCTCATTATTTCCATTCAAGGCCTCTTATTTATTCCTCCTATTTTTACACATCCATCCATGACCTCACAATGTAACATTGATGTGAGAAGGTAAAGATTGAAGGAGTGTATGTTTTAGTTTGTTTCTTGGTCTCAAGTGTAGAATGCAATTAGTTGGAAGTCAAAAAATTGATTTGGTGCATCACCTCTTTAGTTTATATTTGATTTTATTTATCTCTCTCACTTTTCACCTTGCAAAAGTTTAGTTATAGTTTGATCCATAGCGGTACATAAAGGGAGCTAGCCCTATCTAGAGACTCACATCATTCCTTAGTCTACCAAAAAGCTTAGAGATGATTCCATTATGCCAATTTGATGAGGATATCCTTATCATCTCCTTAAATGGTGTAAATCCAAGTGACAACTATTTTTGGCATGCTTGGTGGGACTCTTGTTCCAAGAGTTGGAGGATTTTTGGTGTTGTCCTTCAACACATTAGCTTTTGGAGGCATTTATTCAAGCATCAATAGCGACTCCAAAGCTATATCAGCTGGTAAAGTAAAACTTTCAACATGTTTTTTTTGTGTTATTATTTCCCAATGAAGTTTCATGGCTGACCTTGGTGTTGAGTATAACCTTACACAAGTTGGTGAGACCTTCCAATCTTATAGCATCCCTATTAATATGATAAATTTCTTAACCAACCCTATCATGAAATGTATCAGCCTTAATATGCTTATTTTCATCCTCAATATGATCATATCTAGCCCATACATGATTCTTACCAGTCATATAGCTAGCCTTCTCCATGTCTTATTCCTAGTCAACCTAGCCACTCCTCAAGCCAACCCATTTCCACCTTCAAGAAGACACTCTTAAACTATGAGAGATATATGTTAGAGCTTGATACTCTTAAGGGATGTGGTAAAAATATTCCTAATAATTCCATCCATTAGGTGAGAAATGAATTAGAGTTAGTTAATAGGAAGTAGACACCTATTGAGAGAGCCAATTGGTAAAGGCTTACAAGTGAAATGTTATATTTTAGTGGTTTAGTCTCTTCCTTAGAGGATAGGCTGGACGCTCATGAAAGGCAACCTCACCAAACATATCAACCTTATTTTCCACTTATAAAAAAATGATATCAGTCCTACATGGTTCCCACTCATAAACCCAATCAACCTTTTTCAAATCAAGTGGAGGGAAGAGTTGAGAAGAATAATCTTATGTTTAAAGCAAACCTTGATAGGCAAATTGAGTTGGAAAATATTCATATTAAATAGTCCATTTTGGTAGAAAAATAAGTGGATTTAAAACCCTAATTTGCCTCTCACATTGTATCCCCACCACCTCAAAAAGAGACCTCTAATCCTAATATCCCAAGTTGGAATAAGATAGTAAAATCATGGGGAGAGGAAGAGGAGAAAAGTCTTGACAAAGAATGTGAAATTGTAGAGAAACTTGATCTTATACAAACACCTCCCACCATTCCTCAAGAAGATAACTCAAATACAAATATCCTAAGCTAGAGCAAAATAGTTGAGTCATGGGGCAAGAAAGAAGATCGAAGCATTGTCAAACAATGTGAAGTGGAGAGTAGAGTTGATCCCTTTGCAAGTCCCTCCCACCCTTCCTAAAAAAACTTCTTGTATTCCATGTCAGCCCTCATGTACACCTTAACCTCATGAGCTTAAAGAAATACTTTTTCAAGAGGATCTAGTTAAGAAAATTGAAGAGTTGGAGTAAAAAATGAAGTTGTTAAGTTAAGATGTGATGGAAGGTTTAGACCCACAAGAAGATTATATGCCTAATCACACCTCATTCCATAACCCTTTGCCTTGATGTAACTATGGTGTGGGAACTTAAATAAGAGAAGCTAGTTGAGGGAAATTAAGAATTCCTACTTGAAGAGAATGCAACTCCTTGGCAGCCTAATTGGGCTAGTCATCAGATTTCAAATGCCTAGTCTTAGCACCACTAGAAAGGAGATGGAAGATATTGCAACCCTTGATAATAAAAGTCATGATATGGTAGTTGAGATTAAAATTGAGATCCTTGAAGAGGCCCTAAGTGATCTCCTTGTTTGGTTTATGATGAAGAATACTTTCCTTATGTTGAATAGCTTATCTTGAGAAAAGAAAATGAAGAAGAGCAAGTACAATTCATGGGTGATAAATAATACCTCATGAGTGAGATGAGGAAGACATTACGATGGGAACTCCCTTTTATGAAAAAAAATAAAATCCACAAGATCTTATATTCATATTTGAGGATATGTGTATTCATGAAGCTAACTCGAAGGCATCCAATCTTGAGAAGGGATACATCCATGAGAAAGTTGGCCAAGAATTGGATAAATAAATACATGAGGAAGACTCCATGCTTGATCATGAGGTTGTAGATGACCATTCAAATATTGATGAGGAAAGGGATCTAAATAAATAAGAGGACAAGGATGATTGGTAGCTGTAAGTAGAGGTCTTTCAAGAGCTTGAAGAGATTTACCAAATTGAAGGCCAAGTATACAACAAGGAAAATAAATAATCTTCCTTGGAGAACAATGACCAAGATTGGGAAGAATTTGAAAAGCTACTTGATGAGCTAGAATAACTTTTAGATAAGAGGAAGCCTAGTCTTGTTGAAAGCACTATAGAAGATAAGAAGGTATGCCTTGTTGAACCACCATTAGAGGTCATAGTTAAAAGATCACATGACAAAGTTAAGGTTGATTGGATACAAGAATAATTAATTTCCTTAGTCAATTATTTTGAGATAATTATTTCTCATTGAATATCAGGGCAATGAAGTTGGTAGACATTGTGAAAGAGTTGGAAGCATCAATGCTAGAGTTCAAAAGGTTATATGCCTCATTCAATCCTCCATATCATAAAGAAAGAAGAGTCCCAATATTTCCCTTTGATACAGGGGAGGTATGCTCATTTTCATTTGTACATAGTAGTTTGTTATTTTCTTTCCCTAAGTGCTTTAAACAAATGTGTGTGTGTCTTGTTGTTTGTTTGCTTTGGCATGTCCTTTGCTTTGTGTGGTTGAGGTAGTCATTAGTGTCTTGTCTTGATCAATGGTTTATGGTTAATGGTCAAAATTTTCTTTTTTAGCTTAGTCCTTAGATTAATCCTAGGCCCAATGGACTGATAAGGCTACTAGTCTAATTATTATAGCAGGCATACTCTATTTTCATTCTTCCTAGCAAGCTGAAGTGACCTTCAGATTTATAATTGGTACAATTAGCACATGGAGTCTCATGAAAATTGATATTGAGGGTGTATTATAAATTAAAATACCTCCATTTTAATATCAATAATTTTTAGAATGATCAAATATGATTTATGAACTAGTTTTTTGAAGTTGACTATGCAAATTTACCTATCAATATGTGCACCCTTCAAGTTTTGCCTTGATTTGAATAAGTCTATACAATCTAGTTAGTTTTTATGATTCTAGAGGACGTTGAATTCATTACCTAATGACTCCCATGATTTTTTTCATGATTATAATCTGTTTGGGTGAGTAAATAGCTTCATATTTTTAGCTTGGTCTCTCCTAGGTGCAACAAATAGTTTTCTTCATTTGTGGAGTTTCATGCTTTGTCATCAGTTATAGAAGGTTGTGATAGTGTCTTTTCCATGTTTTAAAGGTTGTTTTTATTACCTTCACCTTGAAACTTCTTTCTTCAAAGAAAAAATCTTCATGGTTATAAAGTTCATATGCCACACCAACTAGTCTTAAATGCCCTGCCTACTCTGTTCTATATGTTTTCAAGAGTTTTTCACGTTTGAATAAATGTTATGAAGTTTGCCTTAGAGTATCCTAAATGATAATCATGAATTTATGGGATTAATAGTGAGTTTTATTTGTTATGATATCATTCATCAACATGTCCTACTCCTTTCCAAGTTCATTACCTGCATACATATCACATACACCTACAACTGACTCCTTGACAACATTATCTTGAGGTAAATGGATTGGTGATGAGTTCAAGCTTTTGAATCATGAAAGATGAAAATATGGTTTGAGATGTTCATGAGGCCTTTTGGCCAATTTTTTTATCTGTTTGACACATTCCTAAGCTTACTACCTGCTCAGTCAAATGCACACCTATAGGTGGTCTAAATAGAGGACTGAGATGATAAATAGAATGATAAGACACATGGTGGAACCTTTTTGGAACTCCAACATGAAAATAAAACCTTAGTAGTTTTGTGTTCAAGGATAGTTTACATACTAGAGTTAAGATTGTTTCAAAAGCTCAAGGTACTAAGTTTAGGGAAAGTTGCCCCAAAATGATGAAATAAAAAACGTATTGGTTTTTTGAATATCATATGGCATGATGATAAGGACCTTTGATGTTTTATAATGGTCTTGGATTGATGTCTCTACATAGGAATAGAGATACACAAAAGATTTATGGAAAAACACTAGAGGAAGATAGTTTTAAGGAGCCTTAAACATACCTAAAAACACACTAAAACCCTGATTCTCATTTGCAAGTTTGGAGTCTTAGATGATATCTAATATCCTAAAGAGTAACAAAGCACTCTATCATCATGGTTTGAAAGGTGTATAAAAATGTGTAAGTACCATCATTATGGTTTTGATGATAATGTTCCAAGCTCATGGACACCTATAGGTGTTCCTCTATAGACCCCATCATACACCTACAGATAGAATTCAGGGGTAAAACATTTATGCCTAGACAATGACCATAAAAGTTGATGTAAAGTGATGTCATAAAGGTTTCCAATGGGGATACTAGTCCAAATAAATATATTTTGTGACCTTAGAGGGGTTAATAAAGTCATTTTTAAACCTTAGTTAAGGCCATGAACATCTACAATAGGATCATCTTGAAGAAGAAAATAGGGTACAGTCATATGAGGATAAAATGAGACATGAGTTTGATAGAGAGAGAGTAAAGGTTCCTAACCTTGAATATTGGAATAGATCATCCCTAGGATCTAATAAATACCTTGATGACATCCTCTTTCCCTAGAAAGAAGAGGATATGTCCTCTATTTATACACAAACTTGGGTCACTCACCAAAAGGTCTAGACATTGCAAGTATGCCATCAAGGGAGGACTAGGAAGTATGAAGCTAAAGGACTCTATTGAGAGGTGTGTAAAGTTGAATCAAGTGTGATTACACATGTATAAGGTCTCACATAGGCATGTAAGCCTATAGGGAAGTCTCAGTCATAAAACTTGCAAGCAAGACCTAGTAGGCCTAATCTAGGCCTAGTGCCTAGAGAGGAGTCCTATCACTTTTATAGCTAGATAGGAATTAAGACCATGTGGGATATGTTTCTAGGTTTTCATCATATGTTTAAAGTATATATAAGCCTATACAGACTGCTAGAAGAGCTTGAGTGGCCATGTTTGAATGCTTAGAAGCCCTCTAGGGATATGCATGGGACCTCAAGGTAATTTGGAGGTGTTAGGGGGGGTCCCTAATATGTTATGAAATAAAATAATGACTAGGTCTAGAACATCTCTAATATGATGTTTATACCTTGAATACACTCACACCATTGATAATAATGTAAAAGAGGGAGCTTAAACAAGCATACATAGTTCACACTTGTAAACACTACATATCTTACCTTTAAAAGAACCAGTCTTGGAATTTGTGGTTTTGAAGGATCAGATCATGTAGTTAGGATCTCAATTTTTGTACAAGACTTGGTTTTGATTAAGGAATACGGTAACACCCCTCTACTCTATCTCAGAGGTAGAGCACTCTTGAGGAGCAAAAACTTTATAGTTTTGAAGGAGGATGATAAATAGATGGATAAAAAGTTTTATAGACACTTCAAGTGAGCTTGTGAAGTTGAAGCACACCCATAAAATCATGGGAAACCAAACATGGTAGTCCACACTCCTGGGTTTGCAATCATACCTAATCGGCAAAATCAAGGCCGAAAGGGCAAATAAATAGAAACTTTCATTTCTAGTATGAAATGAATATTATAGTGAGTTGGAACATGTCTATGGGGTCATTATTGATATGTTCAAGATATTTATGTAGAGAAATCACCAAGAAAGATCATTTTGAGCTAAACTTGTTTGTAGGCCTATTAGACATGGATATACCCAGTGTCTAGATGGGGGTTTATCATCACTTATAACATGATCTAAGCCTTCCAATTAGTGTTAAAATGTTCAAAGTGTTAGTAAAAAAGTGTTCAAACTCTCAAAGTGCAAAGAAAGCTAGAATAATCCATTTTTAGACCTTGAATTAACTCAGACTTATGTAAATTGGAAAAAGTAAGTTCTATGGTGTAAAAAGAGATTGAGGTTGGTTATCAAGCTCCCATAAGAGTAATTTTGTGGAATTTTTATGAACAATGATTAAGATCAAAAACTACCCTAAAACCTGTGCCAACCCTTGTTAAGGACTAGTTTGGGAAGATTGAATTAGAAATCTAGTATAAGGGAATAGTTACCTCAAGAATTTTTTTTTACCTTGGATAGGACAGATTTTGAAGTACAGATTTATACGAATGGAGGTAGAAATAGAAATTTTATCACTATTTTATGTGTTGTGTAGGCTACAAGAAGAAGCAAGAGATGAAACCAAGTTTAGGTGGAATATTAATACTTGAGAACAATTTAAATATTCATTTAACTCCATGAAATAACTTCTAAGTGCCCAAAATAAGTGATTCAACTTCTTAGCTAGTCAAATCTGCCATATTGCATAAGCTAGGGAAAAGTGTGAAAACTTCAAAAGGATGGCCTTTTAAGGTACCCCTAATTATTCCAAGGCCATTGAAGGTCTTTAAAAATTTAACCCACTAAATTTTATGTATTTTCAAGGAAATTTTAAGGCATTTTAGCGGCCAAGTGTGCAGGTGCATGGAAGGGTAATTTTCTAGACAATAGATGATGATGACTCATTTTCAATGGTTTTTAAAATAATAGGCATGAAACCAATGCATGTAGAGGAATGTATGACATTATAACCTTCCATTTCAATTATTATAGATGTTAATCATTAGTTATGGGATGTCCAAACAAGTCTAATCATGTAGGTAGTTTTTTTGAGCTAGAATGAGGAGTTTTGTGCCACTTTATAAGACTTTGATGACTTGGATTGAAATTTTTACTTCATGAACTTGCATGGTTCAAACCATATAATATTTTAATGCATGGATAACTTATTTTATCAGATTTAAAAGTATTCTTATGACCCTTGGACCTCTCTCTCTCTCTCTCTCTCTCTCTCTCTCTCTCTCTCTCAAGTTCTTTAAGAACTAGCCATTTTGGCATTATATTAGATGCTCCACCTAAGTATGGTAAATACCTACTCATTTGTATACCTTTTGATCAATAAAATTAATAAGTTTTACCTCTTCATGATTTTTCATAAGCGTGTTCCACTTTAATGATGAATCTTGTTTAGTGAAGACTATGGATTCCTAGCATGTGGTCTCATTCTTTCACCTTGTTTATAGTTCAAAAACTTCTTCTTGTAGGGAATGTGAAGTGTTTTAGAAAATTTTAAATGTTTAGTGAGTTAGTATTTTAATTAGTTCCATTCAAGGCCCCTTGTATAGTCCTATTTTTACACATCCATCCATGACCTCACAATGTAACATTGATGTGAGAAGATGAAGATTGAAAAAGTGTATGTTTTAGTTCATTTCTTAGTCTCAAGTGTAGAATAAAATTGGCTATAAGTCATCAAATTGATCTGGTGTATCACCTCCTTAGTTTAAATTTTTTTTCAATTATCTCTTTCCCTTTCACCTTTCAAAATTTTAGTTGTAATTTAATCCATGGTGGTACATCAAGGGAACTAGCCCAATCTAGAGCCTCACCTCATTTATTAGGCTACCCACAAGCCTAAAGGTGATTCCATTGTGCCACTTGGATGAGGAGAGCCTTGTCATCTCCTTAAAGAGGGGAAATCCAAGTGACAACATGAACTTCTTTACGCATCCTCTAAAATAGCTACTTCCTTACTTTAAAATCACTTTTTTAGGGTTCATAAACTTTGTGATTAAATTAATACCCCAAAATAAAATGAATTGTGCATATTCTATAAATAATCTATATAAATTGTGAATAACTAAAAGTTGTGAATATTTTGAAGTAGATAAAACATAAAATGTATGAGAGTTTTATTATTAAATAAATGGGATTTAATTCCATGATTGTCTAAGTACTTTTGATAGCCTAAAAAATATTTAGCGAATAGAATGATATGCAATACTAAAACTTAAATAATTTTAAATGTGTTCAAGATTCAAAGATTTCAACTTTATACATGTTTCTCATGATGTAACACATTTTATTTTTAAATGATATGTAATACCAAAGTTTGAGTGGATTTGAATATATTTAAGATCTAAATATTTTAACTTTATGTGTATTTCTCATGATGTATTACAACTTTAAAATTTAAATGATATGTAATACTGAAGATTGAGCAATTTTAAATGTGTTTAAGAACTAAAGATTTAATATTTTATGCACATTTATCATGATGCATCACAAATTTTAAATCTAAGTAATAAAAAATACGAAATGAGTCTTGAATGTGTTTAAAATCCAAAGATTCAAAATTTATGCACATTTGTTATGATGCATCATAACTTTGAAGTTTGAATGATATGTAATATTAAAGTTTAAGTAGTTTTAAGTGTGTTGAAGATCTAAAATTCAAATTTTATGAATGTTTCTCATGATACATTGCAACTTTAAAATTTGAATGATATATAATACCAAATCTTAATCAATTTTAAACATATATAAGATTCAAAATTTTGAAATTTATGTACATTCATCATGATGCATTGCAATTTTCAAGTTTGAATAACATGTAATACAAAAGCTTAAATGGTTTTAAATATGTTTAAGATCTAAAAATTCAAACATTATGTGTATAGAATTCTCATGATGTATCACAAATTTAAAATTTGAATGATATGTAATACCAAAATTTAAGTAGTTGTGAACATGTTTAAGATCCAACAATACAAACTTTATGCATGTTTCTCATTATGCATCACAAATTTAAAATTTGAATGATATGTAATACCAAAGCTTGAGTGGATTTAAATGTACTTAATATCCAAATATTCAAATTTTGTGCACATTTCTCATGAAACATCATAACTTTAAAATTTGAATGATATGTAATACTGAAGCTTAAGTGGTTTTGAATATGTTTAAGATCTAAATATTCAAAGTTTATGCACATTTCTCATGATGCATCATGATTTTAAAATGTAGATGATATGTAATACCAAATTTTAAGTGGTTTTCAATATTTTTAAGATCTAAAGATTTAAAATTTATGCACATTTGTCATGATACAATACAAATTTAAAGTTTGAATGATATGTAATACTGAAGCTTAAGTAGTTTTGAACATGTTTAAGTTTCAAAGATTTGAAATTTATATGCATTTCTAATGATACATCACAAATTTGAAATTTAAATGATATGTAATACAAAATCTTGAGTGGATTTAAAATCATTTAAGATCCAAAGGTTGAACTTTATGCCCATTTTTCATGATGCATCATAAATTTTAAATTTGAATGATCTTTAAGACCGAAAATTAATCATCTTTGAAAGTGTTCAAGATCTAAAGACTTAAATTTTTATGCATATTTCTTATGATGTGAAGATTAAGCAGTTTTGAACATGTTAAAATTAAAAGACGTGAACTTTGTGCACATTTTTCATGATGTATCATAACTTTCAAATTTAAAATGATATGTAATATTGAAGTTTAAGCAATTTTAAACATGTTTAAGATCTAAAGATTTAAAATTTATGCACATTAGCCATGATGTATCAGAAATTTGAAATTTGAATGATATGTAATACTAAATCTTAAGTGTTTTTTAATGTATTTAAAATTTAAATATTTAAACTTTTTCTGTATTTATCATGATGTATCACAAATTTAAAATTTGAATGATAGTTAATACTTAAGCTTAAGTTATTTTGAAAGTATTTTAGATCCAAATATTTAAACTTTATGCACATATCTCATGATGCATCACAACTTTAAAATTTTGAATGATATGTAATACATAAGCTTAAGTGGTTTTGAACATGATTAAAATCTAAAGATTCAAATTTTATGCATGTTTCTCATAATGCATCACAACTTTATGTTTCTCATTTACCTTTCTCTATTCTTTAATCTTGTGTTTAGTTGGGTTTATGCATGAATACTTTGTGAAGGATAATTCTTTCTTTTTGTTTGTCCTCTCTCTTGTCTCTATACAAGACTCTTTTATGTTCATGAAAAATATGCATAAGGTTCAAATCTTTGGATCTAAAATACATTCAAAACTACTTAAAATTTGGTATTATATATCATTCAAACTTCAAAGTTGAGATGCATCATGATATATGCATATAAATTTCAAATATATAGATCTTACATATCATTCAAATTTCAAAATTACAATGCATCATGAGAAACATATAAAAAATTTGAAACTTCAAATTTTAAACATGTTTAAAACTACTCAAAATTAAGTATTACATATCATTCAAATTTCAAAGTTGTGTTCATCATGAGAAATGAGTATAAAGCTTGAAAAATTAGATTTTAAACACATTAAAAACTACTTTAATTTTTGTATTATATATCATTTAAAATTTAAAGTTGTGATGCATCATTAGACTCTCACATAAATATTGAATCTATAAATTTTAAACACATTCCAAAGCACTTAAACTTTAGTATTACATATCATTCAAAAATTAAAGTTATGATGCATCATTAAAAAAGTGCATAAAGTTCAAATATTTAGATCTTAAATACATTTAAAAATACTTAAAATTTTGTATTACATATCATTCAAACTTTAATGTTGCATCATGAGAAATACACATAAAATTTGAATGTTTAGATATTAAAAATATTCAAAACTTGTCAAACTTGGGTATTACATATCATTTAGATTTTGAAGTTGTGATATATGTTGAGAAATGTTAATAAAATTTAAATTTTTGGATTTTAAACATGTTCAAAACCACTTGAGCTTTAGTATTATATATCATTAAAATTTCAAAGTTATGATGCATCATTAAAAATACACATAAAATTTAAAGCTTTAGATATTAAACAAGTTCAAAACTGCTTAAGCTTCGATATTATATATCTAAAGTTTCAAAGTTGTGATGCATAATGAAAAATATGCATAAAATTTGAATCATTAGATCTTAAACATGTTTAAAACTATTTAAGCTTTGGTATTACATATAATTCAAATATTAAAGTTATGATGCATCATGAGAAATACACATAAAATTTGAATATTTAGATCTTAAATAAGTTCAAAATTGCTTAAATTTTGGTATTTCATTTCATTCAAATATCAAAGTTGCAATGCATCATGACAAACCTGCATAAAATTTAAGTCTTTGGATCTTAAACACATTCAAATTTTCTAAAGCTTTGGTATAACATATCATTCAAAATTCAAAGTTATGATGCATCATGAAAAATGTACATAAAGTTTGAATCTTTATACGTTAAACACATTCAAAACCACTCAAGCTTTAGTATTACATATGATTCAAAATTAAAATTTGTAATACATTATGATAAATGTGTATAAAGTTCAAATTTTTAGATTTTAAACATGTTTAAATTTATTCAAGCTTCAATATTATATATCATTTAATCTTTGGATCTCAAATGTGTTTAAAATTACTTAAGCTTTGATATTACATATTATTCAAATTTTAAAGTTATGATGCATTATGAGAAATGTGCATAAAGTTTGAATCTTTAGACCTTAAACACTTTCAAAACTAATTAAGATTTAGTATTCCATAACTTTCAAATTTCAAATCTATAATGCATCATGAAAAAGACACATAAAAATGAAATATTTGGACATTAAACATGTTTAAAACTTTTTAAGATTCATAATTATATATCATTCAAATTTTAAAGTTGTAATGCATCATGAAAAAAATGCATAAAATTTGAATATTTAAATTTTATAGTTGTAATGAATCATGAAAAATATCTATAAAATTTAAATCTTATGATCTTAAACATATTAAAGACCACTTAAGGTTTAGTATTACATATTAGTCAAATTTCAAAGTATGTACAATAAAAAATATGCATAAAGTTTGATTCTTTAGATCTTAAACATGTTCAAAACTACCTAAGCTTTGATATTACATATCATTTAAAAATAGAAGTTTTTATACATCATGAAAAATGTACAATTTTTTTGAATCTTTGTATCTTAAATATGTTCAAAACTACTTATATTTATGTATTACATATAATTTAATTTTTAAAATTATGATGCATTATGAGAAACATGCATAAATTTTGAATATTTAGATCTAAAATATGTTCAAAATCACTTACACTTTAGTATTGTATAGGATTAAAAGTTTTTAGTTTTGATGCATCATGAAAAACATGAATAAAGATTGAATCTTTGATTCTCAAACACATTCAAAACTATTTAAGCTTTAATTTTATATATCATGCAAATTTCAATGTTGCGATGCATCATGAGAAACATGAAAAAATCTTAAATTTTTGGATCTTAAATATGTAAAAGACTATTTAAGCTTTGGTATTATATATCATTCAAACTTCAAAGTTAGGATAGATCATTTGAAATGTGCATAATGTTTGAATTATCAGACCGTAAACACTTTTAAAACTACTTAATCTTTGGTATTACATATCATTCAAACACTAAATTTGTGATGAATCACTAAAAATTTGTATAAAATTCAAATATTTAGATCTTAAATATGTTTAAAATTGTTTAAGCTTTGATATTACACATCATTTAAATTTCAAAGTTGTAATGCATCATGATATACACACATAAAATTTGAATATTTAAGTCTTAAACACATTCAAAACTACTCAAAATTTGGTATTACATATTATTTAAATTTTAAAGTTGTGATGTATCATAAAAAACATGCATAAACTTTGAATATTTGGATCTTGAACATGTTCAAAACCACTCAAGCTTGAATATTACATATCTTTCAAATTTTAAAATTATGATGCATCATGAGAAATATGTCTAAAGTTTAAATATTTAGATTTTAAACACATTCAAATTTACTCAAGCTTCAGTATTAAATATCATTCAAATATCAATGTTGTGATGTATTATGAAAAATGTGCATAAATTTTGAATCACTAAATCTTAAACACATTCACAATTGCTTAAGCTTTGGTATTATATATCATTTAAAATTCAAAGTTATGATGCATCATTATAAATACACATAAATTTAGAATCTTTGGATTTTATATTACATTTAAATTTTAAAGTTGTGATGCATCATGAGAAATGGGCATAAAATTTGAATCTTTAGATCTTAAACACGTTCAAATCTACTCAAGGTTTAATATTATATATCATTTAAATTGCAAAGTTATGATTTATCATGAAAAATGAGTATAAATATAAAATCATTGGATCTTAAACTTGTTCAAAAACATGAGAAACTCAAACAAAGTTTGAATCTTTAAATCTTAAACATATTTCAGCTGTTTAAGCTTCAATATTACATATTTTTAAATATTTAGATATTAAAAATATTTAAATCCACTTAAGCTTCAGTATTATATATCATTCAAATTTTAAAATTATGAGCATCATGACAAATGTGCATAAATTTCAAATCTTTGGATCTTAAACACATTTAAAACCGTTTAAACTTTGGTATTGCATATCATTCAAACTTAAAAGTTACAATGCATCATGAAAAATACACATAAAGTTTGAATCTTTAGATCTTAAATATATTAAAAATTAGTCAAGCTTGGTTATTGCATATCATTTAGATTTCAAAGTTGTGATGCATCATGAGAAATGTACATAAATTTTGAATTTTTAGATCTTAAATACGTTCAAAACCACTTAAGTTTTAGTATTACATATTTTTAAAATTTTAAAGTTCTGATGCATCATTAGAAATGTACTTAAAGTTCAAATATTTAGATATTAAATAAGTTTAAAACCACTAAAATTTTGATATTACATATCATTCAAATTTTAAAAATGTGATGCATCATGAAAAATATGCATAAAGTTTCAATCATTTGATCTTAAACATATTGAAAACTATTTAAAATTTGATATTACATATAATTCAAATTTTAAAGTTGTGATGCATCATGAAAAACATGATAAAATTTGATTCTTTTGATCTTAAACACATTCGAAACTACTTAAGTTTTAGTATTACATGTTCAAATAACAAAGTTGCAATGCATAATGACAAACATGCATAAAATTTGAATATTTTGATCTTAAACACACTCAAATATGTTAAAACTTTATTATTACATATCATTTAAAATTTAAATTTTTGATTCATCATGAAAAATATGCATAAATTTTGAATCTTTAGATTTTAAACATGTTTAAAACTACTCAAGTTTTGGCTTTACATATCAGTCAAATTTTAAAGTTGCAATGCATTATGAAAAATGTACATAAAATTCAAACTTTTAGATCTTAAACATATTTAAATATACTCAAAATTAGTATTACATATCATTCAAATTCTAAAGTTGTGATACATTATGAGAGATATGCATAAAGATCGAATCTTTGAATCTCAAACATATTAAAAATTGATTAAGCTTTAGTATTACATATCATTCAAATTTCAAAGTTGTGATACATCATAATAAATGTACATAAGTTCAAATATTTAGATATTAAACACTTTTAAATTTAATTAAGCTTTAGTATTACACATCTTTCATATATCAAAGTTATAATGCATCATAAGAAACACACATAAAATTCAAATCTTTGGACTTTAACATGTTTAAAACTTATTAATCTTTAGAATTACATATCATTCAAATTTTAAAGTTGTAATACATCATAAAAAATATGCATAAAATTTAAATCTTTAGATCTTCAAGATCTTTAAAATTTATTAAGCTTCGATATTACATATCATTGAAATTTTAAAGTTGTAATACATCATAAAAAAATATGCATAAAATTTAAATCTTTAGATCTTCAAGATCTTTAAAATTTATTAAGCTTCGATATCACATATCATTGAAATTTTAAAGTTGTGATGTATAATGAGAAATGTGCATAAAGTTTGAATCTATGGATCTCAAATGTATTTAAAATTGCTTAAGCTACAATATTACATATCATTCAAATTTTATAGTTGTGATAGATCATGAGAAATATGTATAAAATTCAAAAATCTTAAGATCTTAAACATGTTAAAGACCACTTAAGCATTAGTATTACATATCAGTCAAATTTCAAAGTTGTAATGCATGATGAAAAATGTGCATAAATTTTAATTATTTTAATTTTAAACACATTCAAATCTTTTTAAACTTTGATATTACATATTTTAAATTTCAATGTTTTGATGGATTATGAAAAACACACATAAAATTTAGATATTTGTATCTTAAACACATTAAAAAATGCTTAAGTTTTAGTATTACATATAATTCAAATTTAAAAATTGTAATGCATTATAAAAAATATGAATAAAATTTGAATATTTAGATCTTAAATATGTTTAAAATCACTTAATCTTTGGTATTACATATCATTAAAATTTTAAAGTTGTGATGTATCGTGTAAAACATGCATAAAGTTTAAATCTTTGAATCTCAAACATGTTTAAAACTATTTAAGTTTTAGTATTACATATCATTCAAATTTTAAAATTATGATGCATCATGAGAAATATGCAAAAAATTTAAATTTTTGGATCTTAAATATGTTAAAGACTGATTAAGCTTTGGTATAATATATCATTCAAACTTTAAAGTTACGATAGATCATGATAAAAGTGCATAAAGTTCAAATTATTCCATCTTAAACACATTTAAAATCACTTAATATTTGGTATTATATATCATTTAAACATTAAATTTGTGATGTATCATAATAAATGTACATAAAATTCAAATCTTTACATCTTACATACATTCAAAACTATTTAAGCTTTGATATTACATATTTTTTAAATTTCAAAGTTGTAATGCATCATGATATACAAATATAAATTTTAAATCTTTGGGTCTTAAACATATTCACAACTACTCAAGCTTTGGTATTACATATTATTCAAATTTTAAAGTTGTGGTGCATCATAAGAAATATGCATAGAGTTCAAATCTTTAAATCTTAAACATGTTCAAATATGCTCAAGCTTTAGTATTACATATCATTCAAATATCAAATTTGTAATGCTTATGAGGAATATGTACAAATATTGAATCATTAGATCTTAAACATGTTCAAAACTTCTTGAGCTTTGGTATTATATATTATTCAAACTTCAAAGTTCTAATGCATCATGAGAAACATGCATAAAGTTTTAATCTTTAGATCTTAAACATGTTCAAAACCACATAATCTTCAATATTACATATCATTTAAATTACAAAGTTGTGATGCATCATCAAAAATGTGCATAAAATTCAAATTATTTAATTTTAAACATGTTCAAAATTATTTAAGTTTCAATATTACATAACATTCAAATTCTAAAGTTGTGATGCATTATGAGAAACATGTATAAAATTTAAATTTTTGAATTTTAAGCACGTTTAAAACCACTTAAAATTTAATATTACATATTATTCAAATTTAAAAATCATCATGGATCATAAGAAATGTGCATAAAATTTAAATATTTAGATCTTAAACATGTTCAAAATCTCTTAAATTTTGATATTACATGTCATTCAAACTTCAAAGTTATTATGCATAATTATGAATATGTATAAAGTTTTAATATTTTGATTTTGAATGCGTTCAAAACCACTGAAGCTTTAGTATTATATATCATTCAAAATTCAAATTTATGTTGCATCATGACTTATGTGAATAAAGTTTAAATATTTGATTCTTAAACATGTTTAAAATTACTCATGCTTTGGTATTGCATATTATTTAGATTTCAAAATTATGATGCATCATAAGAAACATGTATAAAGTTTAAATAGTTAGATCTTAAACACATTCAAAACCACTCAAACTTATGTATTACATATCATTCAAATTTTAATGTTACGATACATCATAGAAAATGCATATAATTTTGGAATCTTTGAATTTTAAACACATTTAAATCTAATCAAACTTTAGTATTATATATTATTAAAATTTTAAAGTTGTGATACATCATAAAAAATACATATAAAGTTTGAATCTTTCTATCTCAAACATGTTCAAAACCACTTAAGCTTTAGCATTATATATCATTCAAATTTAAATGTTGTGATGCATTATGAGAAATGTAGATAAAGTTTGAATATTTGAATCTTAAACGCATTCAAAATTTATTAAGTTTCATTATTACATATTTTTTAAATTTTAAAGTTGTGATGCATCATGAGAAATGCACAAAAGTTCAAATATTTATATTTAAACATATTCAAACTTGCTTAATCTTTGGTATCACATTATTCAAAGTTCAATGTTATTATTCATCATGAAAAATGTGCATAAAGTTTAAATATTTGAATCTTAAATATGTTCAAAATTATTTAAGTTTTAGTATTACATATCATTCAAATTTTAAAGTTATAATGCATTATGCGAAATGTGCATAAAGTTCAAATCTTTGGATCTTAAACAAATTTAAAATTACTTAAGCTTCAATATTGCATATCACTCAAATTCAAAAATTACAATGCTTCACGAACAATGTGCATAAAGTTTGAATCTTTGGATCTCAAACACATCATAACCACTTTAGATTTTGTATTGAATATCATTTAAATTCTAAAGTTGCAATGCATTGTGATAAATGAGCATAAAGTTTGAATATTTAGATTTTAGACATATTCAAAACTAGTTAATTTTTGTTATTACATATCAATAAAATTTTAAAGTTAATTTTTGTTGAATCTTTAGATCTTAAACATATTCAAAACTATTTAAGATTCAATATTACATATCATTCAAATTTTAAATTTATGATGCATCATGAGAAATATAAATAAAATATAAATATTTGGATCTTAAACACATTTAAAACCAATCCAATTTTAGTATTACATATCATTCAAATTTTAAAGTTATAATAAATTATAAAAAATATAAATAAATTTTGAATCTTTAGATCTTAAACACATTCAAAACTACATAAACTTTAATATTAAATATTATTGAAATTTTAAGTTATGATGTATCATGAGAAATATAAATAAAATTTGAATATTTAGATATTAAACATGTTCAAAATTGTTAAAACTTCAGTATTACATATCATTCAAATTTAAAAATTGTGATACATTATGATAAACATGCATAAACTTTGAATTTTTAGATCTTAAACACGTTTAAAATTGTTTAAAATTTTGTATTACATATCATTCAGATTTCAAAGTTGTGATGCATCATGAGAAATACACATAAATTTAAAATTTTTCAATCATGATTAATAATGAAGCTTATACCATTTTGAAATATTTAAGAAATAAAGATTCAAACTTTATGCATGTTTCTCATCATGTATCACAACTTTAAAATTTGAGTGATATGTAATTCTAAAGCTTAAGTTGTTTTAAACATGTTTAATATCTAAATATTCAAACTTTATATGTGTCTATCAAGATGCATCACAACTTTAAAAGTTGAATGATAAATAATACAGAAGTTAAAGTGGTTTTGAATGTGTTTAAAATCTAAAGATTCAAACTTTATGCACATTTATAATTATGTATTACAAATCTAAAATTTGAATGATATGTAATACTAAAGTTAAAGCAGTTTTAAACATGTTTAAAATCTAAATATTTCAACATTATGCATGTTTCTCATGATGCATTACAACTTTGAAATTTGAATGATATGTAATACAAAAGCTTAAGTGGGTTTTGAAGGTGTTTAAAATCTAAATATTTAAACTTTATGCATATTTTTCATGATGAATCGTAACTATTAAATTTGAATGATATGTAATACCAAAGCTTAAGTGATTCTGAACATGTTTGAGATCTAAAGATTTGGACTTTATGCACACTTTTCACAATGCATGATAATTTTGAAATCTAAATGATATGTAATACTGAAGTTTAAGTGGTTTTAAACACGTTTAAAATCTAAATATTTAAATTTTATATGTATTTCTCATAATGCATCTCAATTTTAAAAATTAAATGATATGTAATATTGAAGCTTAAGTAGTATTAAAGGTGTTTAAGATTCAAAGATTCCAACTTTATGTGTCACAACTTTTAAATTTTAATGATATGTAATATGGAAGCTTAAGTCATTTTGAATGTGTTTAAAATCTAAAGATTCAAAATTTATGCATATTTCTCATGATCTATCATAATTTTTAAATTTTAATAATATGTAATACTGAATCTTAAGTGGTTTTGAATGTGTTTAATATTGAATGATTCAAATTTTATGCATGTTTTTCATAATGCATCATAATTTTAAAATTTGAATGATATGTAATATTGAATCTTAAGTGATTCTGAATATGTTTCAGATCTAAAGATTTAATTTTTTTTTCATATTTTTCATGATGCATCACAACTTTTAAATCTAAATAATACATAATACTGAAGTTTAAGTGGATTTAAATATGATTCAAATTATGTTTGTACTTCTCATTATGCATCTCAATTTTGAAGTTTAAATTATATGTAATATCGAAGCTTAGTGGTTTTGAATATGTTTAAGATCCAAAGCATGTGTGCATTTCTCATGATATATCATAACTTTGAAATTTGAATTATATGTAATAATGTAGCTTAAATAATTTTTAATGTGTTTAAGATTTAAAGATTTAAACTTCATACATGTTTCTCATGATGCATCACAACTTTGAAGTTTGAATGATATGTAATACCAAAGCTTAAGCAATTTTTAATGTGTTTAAGATCTAAAGATTCAAACTTTATATGTATTTCTCATAATGCATTGCAACTTTGAAATTGGAGTGATATATAATATAAAAGTTTAAGTAGTTTTGAATGTATTTAATATCCAAAGATTCAATCTTTGTGTGTTTCTAATAATATATCACAAATTTTAAAATTAGATGATATGTAATACTAAAATTTAAGTGGTTTTAAACATGTTTAATATTCAAAAATTAGATGTTTATGTGTATTTTTTTATAATGTATCATAACTCTGAAAATGAAATGATATATAATATTGAAACTTAAGTTGTTTTGAATGTGTTTAAAATTTAAAGATTCAAAATTTATGTGCATTTATCATAACGCATCACAAATTTAAAATTTAAATGAAATGTAATACTAAAGCTTAAGTGTTTTCAAATGTATTTAAGATCTAAATATTTTAACTTCATGCACATTTCTCATAATGCATCATAACTTTAAAATTTAAAAGATATTTCAATGTCTTAGTGAGGTTTTCTCAAAATGGTAAGATATGATGTGTCTTGTCCAGATGAACATGCACAACAATTTTTGATATGCAGTGACTAGTCCCTAGCTTTAATATGTAAATATTATTGATTATTATAATCTCCATTTTGTTATAGAATTTAAATCACACTAATGCAACATATGGATGAGCTAATCTAAAAATATGAGCTTAGTGAATGTAAATTGATATAAATCTTGTTGAAATAAACATGATAAAGCAACATAGATTTTTTAAAGCTATCTAATCTCGTTAATTTTTTTAATATTTGGTAGTGTTATTTTTATTTTTCCAATGACATCACCAAATAATAGTATATAATTCTTTCTATTTTAACTTCTAATATATATATATATATATATATATATATATATATATATATATATATATATATATATATATATATGTATGTATGTATGTATATGTATATATGTATATGTATATATATGTATGTATGTATATGTATATATGTATATGTATATATATGTATATATGTATATGTGTATATGTATATATGTATTATATATGTATATATGTATATATGTGTGTGTATATATATATATATATATATATATATATATATATATATATAAAACTGAACACTAGAATAATATATAAAATTAATTGATCTTAAGAACCATGGTGAAAATAATTCCACTAGCATGAACCATTATACAACTATATACAATCTTAAAATTTTAAGATAAAAAATAATAAATAACAAAAAACAGAAAGAAACAAAAAAAAAGAGACTCACCAAAGCAAGGTATTGCAAGATCCACCACTAGCATATAGATAACATCACTAATGAAAATAACAAGAATATATATTATCATTGTAGAGAAAATAAGTGTAAATTATGGATGAAAATCTTACTTTAAAAAAATAATTTCTATGTAAAAAATATTAGTATAATTTCTAATTATCAAAACTATTCAATGGAAAAGTCTATATTGTATAGTTTAAACCCAACTTTTAACATCTATTAGATCTCTTACAAGTTAAAATTTTGAAAATAAAAAAATTGCAATCAATTTAAAACTATGAAAAAAGAGTTTGAAGATATAATCCGATGAATAAAATTTTAATTTACAATAAATTTTCACAATGGATAGACCCAAGGGATTTTAATTTTCATTGTGTTTAAGGGCAAATAATTATATTATCTTCATTACACAAAAATCTTATTCTTTTTTGGGGTTAAATTTTCAAAAGAGTGATTATTACAACAACCAAGTAATTGAAGTGATTATTTGCCTAGATTCATTTATATAAGCATGTTAGACATGTTATGTTGGTTAATGAACACTATTTGATGTTTCTCAAAGTAGTGGAAATTGTAGTGTCCTAAAATGTCGTGATGGATTTTAGTCTATGTAAAGTAGTTTTAGCATACAATACCATCTATACAAAGTTAATTTTAATTATATTAAATAATATCAATTTTCTCATTGACTTATGGAGCATAAAGTCCTTATTTAGTTACATAGATTAGTTTCTATATCATATTCCATAGTCCCTTATCCCTTTATCTAGATTATTTGTTATGGTCCTAAAAATTTGTAAGTAATAACATTACAGTCTATACAGGGGCGGCATGAATTTAGCCATTCGGTGTCAACACATGTGCTAATATTAGGAAATACAAAATTCAAATTCAACTATTAATAAAAGTGTCATTCACACACACCAAGATTATTGGTTATTCTATTGATATCATCTACTATGGATCATAATTTTTTGCATATTATAAATGTATTCTTAATATGAAATTTATTACTTCTTTCTTTAACACCTAGGGACTTCATAAACTAGAAACATCCCATAAAATATATGATCCTAAATTCACATTACTTTCCTTATAATAAAGGGTAGAAAGAATCATATATTTCTAATGCATGGCTGTTGTAATGTGAGATCTAAGTGTAAGAAAATGAAATAAGATATCATGCGAACAAATATTAAAAGCCAAATTCCAATTTTCAATATTTTGAATCAAAGGTTTTGTCTAAATATAATTTGGAAGAGATTTTATGGTGCAATAACTTTCGTTATCTATCTCTAAATTTCAAGTTTGCAATTTTTACACTTTCAAAATCATGTTTTAATGACATGTCTTATACAACATTATATAAACAAATTTATCATAAAAAGTTTTGATAGATATAAAAATATCATTTTATGTCAAGTTTGAATTCATGTTAGTGTTAAAAACAAGTTAATGAGATTCTTCATATGCATGTGAAAACATAAACTAGTGTACTTTTTTTAAGTACTTAATTTTTATTATTATTTTAAGAGAGATTTTATATATTAAAACATAAAAATGTGTGAAAGATATACTCAATATACTTGAGTTTAATTGTTTTTAAAAAAATATGATTTGGTATGTATTTATGTTTTAAAAGATCCATATTTTGTAATTTTAAAAGGTGGGGTCGATATCTAAAAATTTCTTTAAATTGTAATATTTAAATACAAATAAAATGATAGTTTTTTTTAAACAAACATTTACAAAATTAGATTTAAAAATAAAAACATCATATGCTTTAATGAACTAGAAGATAACTAATTCTACATAAATAATGTTGATGTCATATCTATATAAATATAAATTTTAGAAAAAAAATTAATTCTACCGCAAATAAATAAAATAAAATATTTTATAATAATAAACAAAGGAATATTCTTTCATTTATATAGGGGTTATTTTAACTTTTGAATAAATATTTTATTTTAAAATTGATTGGAATAAAACCTAATAAACACCGGAAAAAATATATATATATATATATATAAAAATTGAAATATTTTTAAATAATATGCAATAAAATATTCTTACATTTTTACAGTGGAAAAAATGTAGCAAATTTTGAATTATATTTTATATAATTAAAAAGAATAATATTACATTTTCACAAGAATTATTCTAAAGTTTGTAAAGACGTTTTATCTAAAACTGTCTGGATGAATTAAAAAAAAAAAAAACGGTGAAGAAAAAACGCAGCAAAGTTTGAAGAAGATGTTTTACGCTTTATTACGTTGAAGAAAACAATAAACCCTCAAATTAGAGGTCACATAACATCTATAATTAGAGCACACGATTTTTAATCCACATTATTTTCCTTATAATATATTTCTGATGCATGGGTGTTGCAGAGTGAGACATCAGGGTAAGAAAATGAAATAAAATATCACCGAAAAAATCTTAAAAGATAGATTTTAATTTTGAATCTTTTCGATTGAAGGTTTGTTCAAATATAATTTGGAACAGATTTTATAGTACAATATCTTTGTGTAGTTCAAAATTTCAAGTTTGCAATCATTTTCGTTTTAATTTTATATTTTTATAATTATGTTTTAATAATAAGTTTTATAAAATATCATTTTTATGTTTTTTTATTTAAATTATATCTATTTCATTTACTATATATTATACATATATGATGATAATTAATTTAATTAGTTATACATTTATTTGAATGCACTAATAATATAATAGTAAAAAAAAATTGAAACATCTAAAATATAATTTTGTGTCGAGTTTGAATCCTTGTTAAATTTGAAATTAAGTTAATGAGATTTTAGGAAATGGATATGAATTAGTGTAATTTTTTAAATACTTAATTTTTTTATTTTTTATTTTATTTTTTTAAAGTCTAAACTTATTCCAAGAAAGATTTTATATATTAAAACAAAAAAATGTTTAAAAAATAAATTTGATTTTAACTATTTAAAAAAATATGATTTGATATGTATTTATTTTTTAGAAAAATTATCTATATTCTCTAATTTTAAAACGGGTGGATTTCTAAAGATTTTTTAAAGATTTACGCATTAAACACAAAATGACTTTTTTTTCAACTAATACTTTAAAAAATAGATTTTTATATTAATTTTTAAAACATAATGACCTTTAAAGAATTAGAAGATAATTAATTTTACATATAAAAAATTAATGTCATATTAATATAAATTTAAATTTAAAAAAAAAACAATAATTTAATAATAATACAAGAAAGAATATTCTTACATTTGTAAAAAAATTACTCTAAAATTTAAAAGATATTTTATTTTAAAATTAATCCAAAAATTACTCTAAAATTTAAAAGATATTTTATTTTAAAATTAATCCAAAGAAAATCAAATGAATACTAAAGAAAAGATAAAATAAAATTTAAAATATTATTTCCTACATTTTTTATAGTGAAGGAAAACCGTTCATGTAATGTAATAATATTCGATTTTTAAAGAATTCACTCTAAAGATTGAAAATATGTTTTATTCTAAAATTCACTGTAAGAAAATCGAATGAACAGTGAAGAAAAAAAGGCAGCAAAATTCGAACCGTAATTTAAAATGTTTTATGCTTTACGACTTAGAAGAAAACAATAAAACCTAAAATTAGAAGCCACATATAACCTGTAATTAGAGTACGCGAAGAAATGGCGCTCAAATTGAAGATGCATGACGAGTCCGTAGCTCTATAGACATTTAGAATTCGGTAAATTGGCCGCTTCTTGTTTAATAGATGAAGATGCCCAATTGTTGGCCATAAGAGACGGTGTGGTTTCTTTAGCCAAAACCGCGAGAAGTATAACGGTAACTGCTTCCGATTCACCGAATTCTCAGAGAGCTGCAGCCTCATCACGCATCCTCAACTTGGCTTTCGCCCACTTTTGGTTATCTCCTCTTCAACTGTGGCAACTTCCAATCCTTTTAAAATCTACTAATCACAGATTTTCAACTTGCAGTACACCATCTGTTTCTTATTTTCATTTTTGCTAAGCTTGATAGACGCAGCTACGGATACATCCTCAGCGACCATCGAGTGGGCGCTGGAGGTTCTACTGCAGCAACAGGAGATTTTGTGCAAAGGCGAGCAAGAGCTCGCAACGCATATTGGACGCGCCCGACTAACAGAGGTATCAGATCTGCACAAACATAAATATCTACAGGGAATTGTGAAAGGATCGTTTAGGTTAAATTCAGCGGTACTTGCACTGTTGGAGGGCATGTCCCTTCCGGAACCCGACTGCTATCGAATGGGAGGGCAAGTCACAATCACTGAAGTGGGAGCGGCCGACGGAATTTCCGCGCATGTCTCTTTTAGACCGTGCCTTCCCCTGCATCTCTACTGATATGTCTCTGTGGGTCCTCCTGACCTGTTAGGTAAAAGCTACCGTTAAACAGTGCACTTATATCTGCACAGAATAGGTTTTGAGTGAAAATGCTCATCTAATTGATGTTTAAATTATCTGAAATTTCTGGGAATAATTTCCTTATTTGGAACATTTGTAGCACATTTATGATTTTTGCATTAATGGATATATTGTTCACTTCTATAGTCGGGAAATATTAACATCAATGTAGAATGATATTATGTGGACTAAGCGGAGATGCCATTCTTTCCTCTATTTCTTTTCTTTCCTTCTATTTTTTTCTAGAAATTTTTGTTGGGTTAACTTTTAGTTTTGAAAATGAATGTATATAGTTGAGTCAGGTTATTATTTGCACATGCAGTGGCATTTGTAATAATCTCTTATATTAACAGTAGTTGTTTTTGCACGATTATTTTTTGATATCAGTTTAATTCATAGGTAAGGAATCCGAAAACTATCAAGACAATAAATTATTAATAGGTAAAGCTTCACAAAACAATAAATTGTATTGATTCATATTGAATAAATTGAATTAATTACAACCCAAACCATGTTTAAATAATCCTTAACTCGAAATTAGAGTTGTCATACAAATTTTGAAAAAAAAAAAAAAAAAAAACTTCTATTTTTAACAACTGTTATTTTTAGTAAATTTAGCATGCAAGTGCATGCAACGCTAAATTTTTTTAAAATAATATAAAATCTAAAATTAGTCTATTCAATGAATTTCAATTGACGTTCACGTTCGGTCATAAATATATATAATTTTAAAAAATAGAAATTACTCCAAAAAATCAATAAACTGCAAGTTCGAGCCCTCAAATGGTCACGTTTGGCCTCCAAAAAATATAAAAGACACTTCTAAGTATAAAATATGGCTTAGGGAAGCAACGATATTTTTGAGATAGACATTTTGGTACTTGGAAGAGCTCAAACGAAGTTACAGGTCAAAAGTTATGGCCTCTAGAAGTTTGGCTATTTTTTCTTTTTGCATCATTCTCCTTTGATTGAAAACAACTCAACTCCTATGAGTTACCTGAATTGTATTGCTGCCATTTTTTTTTTATCAATCTTCTTTATAGACTCTTATCATGTAATCCAAGTGTTGTATTCTTATTGTAATCCTTCCCATTGGACTAAATACCTTTTATAATTCCCTTGCCTTGTACACACTATCTTTATATCCAAAACCTGCACTATCTTTTCCTTTTTTTCTTTGAAATCTGATGTTGCTAATTTACTTCTTCATCTTTGTCACCTTCCCCATTTTATCTATGGAATTCATATAAATCTGAAACATTAAATACTTGAGAGATATAAAAATTATGTGGTAAACTTACCTCATAAGCATTGTCATTGGTTTTTTTTATAATTATGCATATACCAATTTTCTTGTACTTCAACTTATTGTACGTATATTTTGAAAATATTTTATTCTTCAGATAAACCATTACCAACTTTATTTCTTCAGCTACCTTTGATCTTCTTTTGACATCTATTGCTACTTTATATTTCTCATTACTCTGTAACTTTCTTCTTACTCCTTGCAACTATTGTATGTGCTCTGTAAATACTTTTGCACGATTACTAACTCGACCTATAATTGATAATTATACCATATCTAAAATATCCATATGATTTATCCCATAAATAATTTTAAATGGTAGCTTTCCTGTTAATCTATTCACTGAACTATTATATGTTAATTCAGCTTGTGGTGAAGTCAAGTCCCATTTCTTGGCCTTCTCTCCCATTATGCATCTCAACAAACTTCCCAAGCTCCTATTCACAACTTCTATTTGTCTATATGTTTTTGGGTGATATGCAATACTGATTTATATCTTATTATCCATCTTCTTCCACAAAGTCCTCTAATAATGACTTAAAATTTTTGTGTCCCTATTTGAAGTAATAGTTTTTGATACACCATCCAATCTCACAATATCTTTAAAAAAGAACTCTAAAACTCTAGTGGCATCATTGATTTTTTTACATGCAATGAAATGAACTATTTTTAAAAACCTATCTACAAAAACACAAATTGAATCATTACCTCTCTATGTGTTTGATAATCTCAACACAAAATTCATACTTAAATCTATCTATAATGCTATTAGAATTGGTAATGACATGTATAGTCCAGTATTTTGTACATATCTTTTAGACACTCGACATTATCTGCATCTTAAAACATAAATTATCACATCTCACTTCATCTTTGGCAAGAAAATACTTTTCTTCAACCAAATTTGTTATCTTCATCTTACCAAAATGTTCAACCAAACTACCACTATGTAATTTTTTTATTATATTGTCTTGTAGAGATCTAATTGGAATGCATAATTATTTTCCTTTGAAGAGATAACCTTCTTATATAAGATATTCATCAAGAATATTATCTATCCCACCAGTTAATGGATTCTTGAACTACTCAACTATCTTTCAAAAATATGGATCAATATCATATCATTCTTTGATATTTTCAAATCCAACTACTTCAATCACCGTAGTAGTTAATAATGCTACTCTCCTTCTCAATGCATTAGCTACCTGATTCTATTTTTTATATTTGTGTTTTAAAATAAAAGTATAACCCTGTAAGAAAGATACCCAGTTTACATGCCTACTATTTAGCTTATTTTGTGTATTCATATACATCAAAGCCTCATGATCTGTAAATAAGATAAACTCTTTAGGCATTAGGTAATGACTTGAATATCTTGATGCTTATACAGTTACTCAAATTTTAACATCATAGGTATAATACTTTTTTATTACCTCATTCAATTTCTCACTAAAATATGCCATTGGATTTCCTTCTTGACTCAACACAACACCAATCCGCACAAATGAAGCATCACAATCAAACTCAAACACTTTGTTAAACTTTGGTAATGCAAAAATTGGTCTTTCTATAATCTTTTTCTTCAAAATTTAAAGCTTTTTGTGGATACTCATGCAATTTATTATTGGTACCACATTAATACTAATATTTTTAATAAATTTTCTGTTAAAAGCTGCTAAACCATGAAAAATTCTTATTTCTATAATGCTCCCTGGAATAGGCTACTCAACAATTATTTTTATCTTTTTTTCATCTATTCTTACACCATCTACTAAAATTATAAATACCAAAAATATAAAACTACTCTACATAAACCTGCACTTCTTCAAATTTGCATACAACTTCTCATTTTTAAATAAATCTAATACCATTCTCAAATATTGTAAGTGTTCTTATTTAATATTATTTAATATCAAAATATCATCATAATAATAATGAGCTACAAACTTACCAATATATTCTCATAACACTATATTCATCATCATCATACATATATGACAGGGGTATTAGATAATCTAAAGGGCATCACCATCTACTTATATAAGCCATCCCTAGTATTCAATATAATTTACCACTCATCTCCTTCATAAATTTAAATTTGATAATAACCACACCTTAGATCAATCTTGGTAAAATATTTTGCTCCTGCAAGCACATCCATCATGTCATCTAATTACTCTACTATCCACACACATTATCTATCCTCTATCTTTATTTAGAGTTAATAATGTTGGTGTTGCACATGGAATCATACTCCTCCTTATCAACTTCTTTCATAACAATTCAATAACCTATTTATTTAATTATGCATGCTCTACTGAACTCATTTTATAAGTTTATTGATTAGATAGAGTTGATCATAGAATGAAATTAATGTGATACTGAGTATCTCTCTTTAGTGGTAAACTATCTAGTAACTCATCATGAATAACATCTGTGTATTCTTTCAACACTCTTGTTGCTTTTATTAGTATTAACACCCTCTTTATTTCTTCATTCTTTACTACTCATATATAACAATAACATGCCACCTTCATATCCTGGATAGTGTTTTTAGTAGAGAGCATGCTTTCTATCTTCTTTTCCTCTTTAAGAGGTAATAAAACTACATTTGTACTACATTTCCAAAAATAATACGTGTTTTTTGGTCCATCATAAATTACTTTTCTATCAAATTATCATGGTATCCTTATAAGTTTTTCCTACAAATAATTTGATTAAGCACCTTTTATCTACTGTAACATCATTCCCTTTCATAAATTGTAAATTTAGTTTCTTTATCATTTCTTTAGAAACCATATTTTTACAACTACCACCATCTATAATTACTTTACATACCTTTCCACCTGATGTATATCTTGTTCAAAAAATATTTGATTGTAGCCATGCATCACCACCTTCTTTATTATCCACTTGTTCCTTTCTTGGAGTGATCATTTTTCTTATTATCATGAGATTCTCTCCAAGATCTACAACATCAGTATTTTACTCTTCTATCTCAACCTCAACTAGATTCACTATTGGGTGATCTTCTTACCTCCTTTCTTGATCTTGATAGTGAAAACACTCAAATACTCTATGCCCTTCTTATCCGCATCTATAAAAAAACATTATATTTTCCCTGATTCAAAAATCATTCAGTAGCACCACCATAACCTTATCCTCCTTGAAACCCTCTTTTTTTTATTAGTATTAAAACTATTGTATATTCTCCTTTTGCCTTTATGTACCACGTGATGATTCACCGTTGTTGGTATTAAACCCACCTTTGGTGATATTAAACCCACTTTATCCCCTATTCAAAGCGGATCCACCTCTTCTTAGACCAAAATATGTTCTTCTAAAATTTTATCTAGTTTAATTTTCTTCTACCTTAAAAGTTAATTTATAAGTCTCCTCCATCCAAGGTATTTTTTGCATGCTTAATTAATCTTGAATAGTAAATTTTAAATTTTTTACATACCTTTCAACCATATTATATTTTATTTCATCATGCTTCACTCATATGTAAAGATTATAAAACTCATATGTATACTCTTTTATGCTGTGATCTTTTTACCTCAAATTCTAAAAAAAGTTATATAGGGTTTGTGCATAATCTATAGGAAGAAATTTCTTCCTCAACTTCTTCTCCATATTTTTTCACACATTAATATTCTCTTTACCTTTTATCTATCTCTGTTTTTACAGGTGATCACACCAAATCATTGCATTACCTTTCAATTTCAAGCACAAAAACATTACTTTCTTGTCTTCTCTCAAAGTCTTTCACTCAAATAACTTATCCATAGTATTCATCTAATGTATCAAATCATCTAGTTTTAAAATTCTTCCATAATCTATAAAAGTAACCTTAATTCCTTCATTTATTCTTTCTAAATCCTAAACCATCCTCTCTTCCATTGATGATGGCTGCTCCTATTGTTCTTCTTGATGAAATTCTTCATCATGATCTGTGTCCCTCTCATTACCACCTTGTTTTCTTCCATGATTAGTAATAACTTTGGTCAATTATTCAAATTTCCTCTATATCTCTTGTATATTCTATTTTATCTATGTAATACCTCGTAATATTATTGTCACGTCTTACTACTTCATGATACAAACTTGCTCTTATACGAGATAATGAACCTAGAAACTATCAAAACAATAAATTATCAATAGGCAAAACATTTGAAAACAATAGCTTATATTGATTTGTGTTGAATGAATTGAATTAATTACAACTCAAAATATGTTTAAATAAGCCTCAAATTAGAATTAGAGTTGTCATAAAAGTTTTAAAAAAAAACTAAAATCTAAAAAAAATTCTATTTTTAGCAGTTGTTATTTTTAGTATGTTTCTCGTGCAAGTCCGTGCATCTCTAAAAATCTTCTGAAATACTCTAAACACTAAAATTAACATATTTGATGAATTTCACATTCAATTATAAAAATATACAATTTAAAAAAAAAACACAAAAAATGTCAATAATCTATAATTTCCTTAGATGGTCACATTTGGCATTTGAAAAATATAAAAAAATAGCTCTAAGAAAAAATCTTGACTTTGGATAGCAATGAAATTTTTGAGATGGCCATTTTAGTATGTGGAGGATCTCAAACAGAGGTACGGGTCAAAATTTATTACCTCTAGAAGTTTGGCCTACTTTTCTTCTTCAATAAGGCTCTTCTACTATAAAAGATAATGAAGCTATTTCATTCACCATTAAATCACCACCTCAACTCTCTCACATGTCTCAACTAGTGACCACTATATTTACCTCATATATTATAGCTATCTAAAGCAAGATGTCAAAACCCCACTCTGGTATGATACCCTTAAACATAGAGAGGATGTAGCATCTTTTGATCACAAAACATTGCTCAGGTGATCCTATAGACCTTCTTCTTACGAATATGGAGAATATGTTCAATAAAAATGATGTCATTTCAAAATGACTAACTTCTTGCATAATAATCAGACCAAGTTTACCTTTCGTTGACATGTTTTCATCCCTCAAGGACATTGAATGTGTAAATAGCATGCACTAAGATGTTTCCTCATTATAGTTTGCTATTGAAACTATTGAAGCTTACCTTAATCAATACATAGATACAAAGTAAATGATATTTTTTAGAACAATGGTAATATCAATGTGTTTTACTTTTAATAATAATATTAATAATATATTTTTTAAGGTCCACGATGCTAGGTAGCATCTTAGTTTTGGTTTGCAAGGAAATTCAAAACATATGAGACCACATCCTACTCCCATCATGGTGAGGCACCTTACTATACTATGAATATGAGGTGTGCATAATTTAACCCCTATAGGATTTGAACCTATGACATCCTTTCTAGGAGAACATGTTATTTGCCATTAGGCCATCTTAGGCTACACTTCCTTTTAATATGTTTGATGTTCTTATTTTATTATATAGTCTACTATGCACATGAATTATCCAAGTGTCTAATCATAAGCCTAATTGTCTATAAGTCACATTATTATTTTTATAACTTTCACATAATATTTTATATTATGGGTTCAACTCTACCCACTAGGAGGTGTGAACTATTTTTTATTATTACAGCTGACTCCTTGTGTTGCTAAATAATATTAGAAGGGGTATTTTCCCATGACACCAATGCTACACCAATTTATGTTCTATTAGAAAGATAATTTCCTAGTGTGATACTCATCCACCTAGATAGTAAATGACATTATTGACAACAAGGTATATATGCTAATGATTCCTATCCTCATTGTTCTTTCAGAGTAAATGTAGAGCTGGTCAATCAATATGTTTAAAAAGTTTTGAACAATGTCTAAATGTAAATATTTGGTAAATCTATTTTATTTTAAAAACCTATTTATTAAGTTTCATCTCAATTTGAAGGCATTGTACATTGTTTGTAATATTTAGTATACCTTTAAAAATTATGAAGCTTTGTACTTAAAAACAACTGTGTAGTATATTTTTTTAATTTTATGTTAGATGTTTTCTCCCTCTTAGTGTTTTTTGATAATATTTATTTTTTATTATTTAGATGTTTTTATGAAATATTTGTTTTTGTTAATGAAATTTTCATATTTAACTAAGATGAACCTCTTAAATTATATGACATGCATTTCTCTTACAATACAAGTTTTTTCTAATTTTTTGCATGCTTCCAAGAAGGGTCATCCAAAATCAATTTTTATTAATCCACTAGATGCTATACAAAATTTATACAACTATCAGTCAACACTTCAAGATGGTTTTGATTCAGATATGTGTGTTTGTGAAGGTATATTTCTATTTCTCTTTTTATTATATTTTAATTTATTTCCATTTCATTTTTTGTCATAGTTTAAATCATTGATATGGATTTTCTTAGTTTTTCATTCCAACTCTATTTATTATGTAATTATTTAAGGCTAATTATGTTTGTTTTCCATTTACCATTTTCTACTTAGTAAATTAATGTATCCACTATTTTGGTTTATATGATAAATAATGTTGGTATTCTAAAATAATAAGTTATAACCATGGACCTGACTTCAACTCCTATTATCATTTCCAAAGAAGGGCCAAAGTTACAACTACATTGATTATTCGATTATAACATTACATAATATTATACATGTATTTGGTTTTATGATTTTGATTTATTATTGTACAAGGAGCTAATTTAATAATTCTTCAAAGTAAATTTTATGTATTTTTCTATGTTCCTTGTAGTGACAAAGTCATTGGTAGTATATGGCACATCAAAGTAACATATGTTATCACTAGCATATGACCATCTTCATCTCTTTGATATTCATAGTCATACTTTTATAAAAGGGTTTGTCAATCATGTTATGTATACATTTATATTATAGTTTTTAGTTCATTTATATATGGGATTTCTCTCCAAATCTATTTGGAGTTATGTTGTTAACAAAACAAATTATTTTAATCACAAGTGGTCAGATTTTCTAGGTGTACATTATAAAGCACACTATTAAATTAGTGCAAAGGTTCAATTTACCTATTGTGAATAAAATAAAAAAATTATCTTATGAACTGATGCCATTTGTAAGGGCATAAACTATTACAGCTTAAGTTGATGATGCATATTTATATCCACATATTGTAGGTGAAAGTTTTTTATGGAGTTTTTCATGGATGCATGCTTTTTAATTTAACTTTTCATATCATTATGATATTTTAATGTGTTTCATGTATTATTATTGCTTCATATTCTATGCATGTAAAGTTTATTGCATTCTCATTGTTAAATAAACTTGTAACTGAGTTGTACCAAAGAATGGTGAGTTGATTAGGAGGGTCATGTGGGTTTAAAAAAACTATAATAATATCCAATAACTTCCATTTAATATCCATGAAAAAATCTTGAATTGTGACACTTTTAGATTTTATATTTTTTTCACCTTGGTCCATTTTCCCTTGTCTTCCCCTAATTTCAATTGAATTTCTAAGGAATTTTATATTGGATTAATGGTATAAGATTCACCTTTATGATAATCTAACTTAATTTGGTTATTACATCAATATACCATACCTTGTAATCACTTCTCTAGAGGAATCTAGTTCAACAGTTTCAAAATCTAGTTCTCAAATCTTCTTTATAGTGGTTCAATCTACCTACATGTCTCCCTCAATCTATAAGGGGATCTTAAGCTACTTATTTTTATCATTTGATTAAAAATGATATAAATACAAGGTTGAATCCTCAATTTTAGAGTCAACCATCATTGTAAAGTGGGTAGGAGAGGTGTCCATCCGCCAAGAATAATCTTTATTTATTTTGAAGTTATTATAGTTTCTAGTCAAATGCCTTTTATTAAAATAGGTAAGAGAATAAAATAGTATGACTTCATAGTTGATGTGCTAGGACCAAGAATGATCTCTCACTTTGAAAACATTTTTTTCACATAGGTTTTTTGAGGTATAGATGTTCACCAGAATTTTTTCAAAAGTAGTGTGGTAAAATTGATTTGTATCTAGGTGCATTTACAAAACCTCAATTAGGGATTTACCAATTACTTTAAGATTGTATTCTATAAAAAAATTAAGTGGGAGATGAGGTAGTTAAAACTTTATCGGTCTTACACTAAGTGGTTCAATGAAAGAGTTGAATGCAAGGTACCATGATTTCAAGACCAAGGCATTGTTATTCAAGCTCAAAAACTAGTTTTTAATATTCCCCTTGTACTTAATATGATGAAAGATAATAATAAAACTAAATACACATGGGTAGATTGCAAATCTACCTTATAGTATGGGGTTCTAGTTATTCAAGATGTAGGAATGATTTTTCTTGAAGTTTTAGATAGTGATGAATGAATTTGTAGATATGTCCTTTGGCTGACAAGCATGATTTTTATCTAAGCAATTCCTTGTACTTATTGAAGAAGACTACTTAAGTATTAGATGATCTAGGCTTGAGAGCTTTTGGGTTAGATACTATAGTTGTATTGTAGAAGACATCTTCAAAAAAATCATTGGCTTCATGCATGTAGCTCCTACTATAGCTTCCAAATCCATGATGTCCAAACCCTTGAAGCCCTTAAGATCTGGGTTTCTAACCTAGGTGTATGTGCTTACCAATCTATTGATCAATTAGTGAGATCCATTCACCTCTCTTTATTTGTTTTTTTATTGGTTTTTCAGACTAAGGATTTGCAGCTAGAAATAAGTTTCTAATCATGGACATGACCAACCATTCACCCATCACATGTCATAAGTATTCTGTAGGTTGACAAGAAATGGGAGGAGGACTACTAGAAAGGACCCATGAGTAAATAATGGAGCTTATGGATCCAAATAGGTTTGATCAATGTGTTGAACAATGGTTATATCTAGAAGGTAGGGCTTAAATCTACCAGGTTAGAAGGTGAACTAGGGGATTTTGAAAGTTTCATGGGTGGGACAAGATATTTTAGAGGATCCATTGGGATAATTTCTCAAAAACACCACTGACTAGGTCAAAACATAAGCTAATATACTCTATCAAATAATTAATTCACACTCTTATGTGCCCACCATGACCTATGCTTTAATAATGATTTTCACATTAGTCACTTCTAAATAAAGTGACAATACTTTTAAAATTTTATATTATTGTTTATAGTTCATTTACATCTAAGATTACTCTCAATGTCTTTTTGGAGGTAATTTATTAACCAAACAATTTGTTTGGTTCTTAAGTTATTTGATTTTCATGGTATACATTATGAACAACACTATTAAATTAGTACATAGGTTAAATTTACTTGTTATAGATGAAATTAAAAAAATTAGTTATTAAGTGTTTTCATTTCTAATGGTTTCAACTACTGTGGCTTTAATTCAAGCCACATATTTATATCAACATATTAAAGGTGAATTTTTTTATAGAGTTTGTGGTGGATGCATGTTTTTTAATTTTACTTTTCACATCATTATTATAATTTTTAATGTGTTTCATATAGTATGAGTTCTTCATTTTCAATACATGTAGAGTTTCATAAATTATCATTTCTCAATAGACTTGTAACTGAGTTATGCCAAATAATGGTAAGTTGATTAGCAGGGCCATGTGGGTTTAAAAACATTCTTATTGATGCTTTGTTTATTTATTTGGTATTATTTTATATGGATAAGTATACATTTCAGTTGATACCTTATGTTTATATTTATTTGTATAAGTCTATTTTTAAAAATTATTAAATACTATCATAAGGTTGACTGACATAAGGTGATTGATGACCTAAATTAATGCTTATTTGGTGAACCTTGTTGGTTATATATAAATTGATGCAAATATTTCATTAATTCCAATTGTACAATCCTACATTATTTAAAGATTTAGAATTTGCATATTCCAAAACATCACATGACATATGAGAACTTCATCAAGACATCTATGGATACCTCATAGCCTTGTCTTTGTCCTTACTATTCTGCACATATGCCATATATTCTTCAAGCTAATAAATTGATCACTTTATCATGAGTTCACTATGAATCATTCTATTTTTTACATCAATGACAACCTAAGATCAAAGAAAAATAATGTCCTCCTTTGTCATTGATGGGAAAAACTCTAGAGAAAGACAGCCCTTTAATATAGTGAGACTAAAAGTCCTAAAACTTAAGAGATTCCCATATCTCCATACTCTCATTTGAATTACAATTCTAAAACGTCACCAAATATTGACTTTCCTTAATGTCTATCAATTTTTACATGGATTTGACATGCCTAAGGCAATCTATAGGAATACTCTTATATGATATTTGGTCATCTACATACATCATTATAATTTTTTTTTTGTTTTAGAGATTTAACTTTGTTTAAATAAAAGATATAAGTTGATAGAGTTATTAATAGATCTATTTTTAATATAAGGATGGTATTTTGTTTTGATTCCAAAACTTTGACTCTACGATCTTGTCAAAATTTGTGAGAATTTAAAAAGAGACAAATATGATAGGATTGATATCAATTATTTTATTAGTGTGTAATATGTTTTTTATGAAATGGGATGTTTCTTTGTTGCCCACTAATTATTTTATTTTATACTGTCTTTATTTCTGCTTGTAAATATTTTTCTAATCTAGTTGCATTTGAAGAATATTTCCTTATTTTATTTATTATTATACTAATACTTTGAATCGTATATTTTTATAGTCGAACATAGGTAATGGAAATATTCTCTTATATAATCAGATTCTCACTACATTATAATTTTTTATTATTATATTTGGCTAAGGGTTAGTATTTTTAAAACTATTATAACTTTAGACAATGGATTGAATGATTAAAACATTAACACAAACATGGGATGTATATACGAGAAAAAAAAATTAATCAATGAACCCTACCTTATTGTAGAAACCTAATATCTATATGGAAATATTTTGTGAAACTTTCACCAAGTATGACTTAACCATGTGCCAAACATATCCTCATTTATACTCTATGTAATTTCTTCTTAGATGCCCCATTGATCAGAAATCCATGCTGAAACCCCGAACTACGACTCTTTTACATATTTTATTTTTTTCACCTTCATCCATTCTCCCTTGTCTTCCACTACTTTAGATTGAATTGGTAATGAATTTCCAATTGGACTAAAGTGTTTATATTTGTGTTCTACTGATGTAACTTATTTTCATTATGCCCTAAACATATGACACTCAAGATTCACTTCTATAGAGGTATCTAGTTTAGACATTTCCAAAGTTAGACCTCTAAAATTTTCATTATAGTGGTTAGATCTACCAATATGTCTCCTTCAGTGTGGAAGTGAGTATTAAAGTCTTCATTTGTATCATTATATGCAATATCATCTAAAGACGTGGTTTAATCCTCACTTTTAGAGTCGACCAATATTATATGTTGGGTAGGAATGGAGTCTTTCCACCAACATGAATCCTTATTTATTATCAAGTTATTGTATTTTTTGGTCTAATGTCCTTTCTAAAAATAGTTACGAGAAAGAAATAGTAGGAATCCATAGTCTATGGGATTGGCAATTTAATGATCACTTCCTAAGCAAATTTTTTGTGTAGGTTTTCAGAGGTGTCCTTGTTCACCAGAATTTTGGCAAAAGTATGTGGAAAAATTGATCAATAATTGGGTGGATTTATAGAAACTCACCTAGGGATTTACTTTAAGATTATACTTGATCCAAATATGAAGATGGATATGAGGTAGGTGAACCTAGATGAGTTTTACATTATGTGGTTCAATGGTATGGTTGAAGGCAAGTGACAATGGTTTCCAGAACAAAAGGTGGTGATTCTAGCTACAATACTAGTTTTGAATCTTCTTCTTTCCCTCACTATGATGAAAGATAATAATAAAAAAAATCACATGGGTAGATTTGTAGTCTACCTTCCAGTAGGGGTTACCGGTTCTTCAAGATCTAGGCTTGCAGTTTAGGCTATTTATCCATGAATTTACAGATAACTCCTTTTGTTGACAAGTATTATTTTAGCCAAGCACTTCTTTGCACTCATCCTCATCAAAGACCAGTAAAATATTAGATGATGTAGGATTGAGAAGTTTTCGATTAGATATTGACATTGTATTGTAGGAAACAACTTCAACAAAGGATATTGGCTTGATGCATATAGCTTCTACTATAGCTTCTAGCTCCATGATGTCCAAACTACTGAAGCTATTAAACTATGGGTTCCTAACCTAGAGCTATGTGCTTACCAAGCCATTGATCAATTAGTGAGATATTTTCACCTATCCTAATATTTTTAGTAGTTGGTTGCTCAGACTAGGGATATGACTCACTAGGTTTCTAATCATATCCTTACACAGCCTTTCACCCATAACATATCCTAAGTCTTTAATAGGGTGAAGGGAAATAAGAGTAATATTTGTATCAAGGACACAAGAGTAGATAATAAAATTTCTAGATATAGACAAGTATGGTGAATTATTTGAATTATTTATTCAATTTGAGTGGTCTCTTCATAATACAAGTGCTCAAATCTACCAGGTTCTCAAGAGGTAGGGTTGGAAGGTGAACCAGGCGATTTTAAATTTTTCTTGTGTGCGAGGAGACCATTGGGATAATTTAAAAAAAACACCACTCATTAGGACAAATCATAAGCTAATCTACTATATCTAGTAAGTAGTTCACCCTTTTATGTGCCCACCATGACCTATGTGTTAATAATGATTTTTGTATTAGGTCACTTTTAAATAAAATGACAACACTCCATGTAGTCACTTTAATTATCTCATTATGTTCATTTAGATATATACATCCCTGTCACTAAAATCAAATTATCAACCCTAATTAGCTATAAATATTACTCTTTGCAATAGGTACTAAAATTGTATCTTGATACTTGCTATATATTGTCTAGCTTTGAGTAAATTATTATTAGAATGTAATGATTTGGCATAGAATTTATAGGAATTATATAATAATATCACAATACAATTATTCATTATTATGAAAAGGATAAAAAAATTTAATTCAAAATTAATTAATTTATTTTAAATATAAAATACTTATGAGTTGTAACAATAGTATGTACAACTTTATAATCTTATAGAGTAGATTCTTTTTCAAGAAATTGATTAAAAAATTTAAAAAATCACTCTCTTCATTATCTCATTTAGTTTTACATTCAAACCTTTTAAAAAATATTTCTAATGACTTTTTCACCATTTCAATATTTAATTTATACTATATAACTAAATTAATATGTGTTTTTATAATATATTATAATTAATTTCATGGTTATAATTTGAGATAATTTATTTGTCATTGTAATTTATAGAACTAAATCTGATTTATATATTATTATATGACACATATTCAAGCGTTTATTTTCCATTAATATTATGTTAGAGAAAACTATCAAAGATCAATACTAGGAGTTACCCCAAAGGTGCAAGTAATGTTAGAAGATAGGTATGTCTCTATTTTGGTCAATTGGGGATTTTTAAATCAAAAGAGTGTAAATAAATAGTCTTATCACATGTAATAACCATGACTATTAAACCCATATCACAAATTTTTAAGAAATAATAATCTGATTTTTTTGGAGGTGATGGTGGAAAATGAGGTTGTGTGTTTATTCATATGGTTTGGAAATGAATTTTGTGGTGAGAATCAATTCTATTTTACAATGAGCTTTATAAATGGTGACATAGTGGTGAAGGGAAAGGTAATATAAAACATGCAAAGTTTTAAAGTTTCAAGTTGATTTGGGTAGTGATAGTTAGTGTTAATGACTTTTAGCCTTAGAATATACATGTACAAATTTCAATTACATGTCACATATGTGGATGTATTAATTATATTTCACTAAATTATTTTAATTAACCAATAAATAATTCCAAAATGTGACATCTAACTGAAAGTAGGGGTCAAATGTCCAAGAACACCTTTATAAACATAGAGAGTGTGACAACCATGTGTCAATTAATACAATTACAAAACTAAAAATTTAATTTTTTTTAAATTATTTCAACTATATAAACCTAATTAGATGACTACAAAACCAACAATAAAAATATATAAAAGCATTTTAAATGAAGGACACCTTATATGTGATGAGAATATGTTCATAAAAAGAGGTTTTGAATGTGATTTGGATTCCACCATATGTATAGAGTAATAATTTTCCCCTTGAATTTGAATTAAATGAAATGATTTTAATTATGTTTACGCCACTTAAGTGTATATAGAATCATAATTTGTCCCATTTTATTTGAATTGTATCATGATGTATAAATTGAAGGATTTATTGTTTTTACAAAATGTTGATCCGAGTTACTTTTTATTTGTATCAAAAACTCCTAAACCCTTTTAATCTTGTATTTCAAAATAACTATAATCTAAAAATTTAGATATTTTTTTCAGTAAATTATGTTTTTGTTGATTTCTCTATCAAATATAGTCTTATTTTATTTTCCTTTATGAATATTGAATAATTAATCTATATAGAATCACACATATGTATAAGGTGTCACCCAAAAGATACTCCTGATTAGGTAATAACTAATCAAAGTGGGTTGGGTTTGGCTCAGAGATGGAACTCTAAATCCTATAAAATCTTCTACTCTACATAAAAGTAGGGGACAAGAGATCACATAAAAAATTAATATTTTCAATCATAATAATTGAGCTAAAAGCCACTTAGATGAACAAAGGTATAAATAACACATAATAGTAGTATCCAAACACTACTTTTAATCTTTCTACCATATCCTTAAAAAAATAAGATGGAAATAGAATTGGTGTAAATTTTATTAAACTACATTTTAACTTTGTACATTGATACTCTATTATAAATGTTTATATTAAAAAAATAAATTAAAATAGTACATCATTTAAATGAAATTAATTAATTATTTTCAAAACTTGGGCACATTTATCCTTGATCATAAACATGGAAGTAATGATTAACATTTCAGTGTGTTTTAAGCATTACAAAGCTACATTAAATTATATTTTAAATTAATATTTTTATCAATAATTGGTCTAATAAAAAGTTATTACATTTCTTTAATGTATAAAATTCAATGTAGTTTAGTTTTTATGATGATTTGTGAATTAGTTGTAATATATAAATTCAAATACTAAGAACATGAAGGGAACTATTAACAAGGGCTATGTAGTGACTAGTCTATACCTTTTATATGTAAATGCTATTGAGTATTATAATTTTTAGTATGTTATAAAATTTAAAATAGGCCACTACAGCATATGCAAGAGGAAATGTAATAATATGCACTTATTTTATGTAAATTGATACAAACCTAGTTGGAATAAACATGATAAAGTAATGTTGATTTTTAAAAGCAATCTAATATCCTTAAATTTATTTTTATTTTTCACTGTTATTTTTTATTTTTTTCCAATGATAACACCCATTAATAGTATGGAACTCTTCATGCTTCAAGATATAATACATATATATTTTAAAAAATTGAACACATGAATAATATATAAAATTAAATGATCTTAAGAACCATGGTGAAAATAGATCCCATGTCATAATAGGATAGTAGGTGATCTTCTGATAGAGTGAGCACATAAATAATTATACAAGAATGACCCTACTTGTATTTATAAAAATGAATAAAGATGTGCAATAATTTCTTGATGTATTAAAATACCTTTCTTAATAATTATTTTCTCTATTATAATAGCCTAGTAAAGATGAATATTAAGGAGTAGGGGGAGTTAACTCATAGGAGAACTCATTATGGGACTGAGTGTAACTCACTGTAGAACTCATATGAGAACCCATAGTGGTACTCAATTGAAATCCAGGTGGAACTTATCCTCTCACCCACATAACTTCTTTTGACACCTAAGTAAATTGAAGCTAAATGTGTAAGGATTATGCATTTAATAGGTAAATGTAATAATTAATATCCCATACCAATCCCCCCTTTAAGTGTAGCTTATGTGGAGGAAAATAAATGATGGGTCCTGACAACAATGTCTAATAAGGTACCCATGTATAATGCAACTCTCTATAAAGTGGATTCTCTCTCAGAAGGATTAATGGAGATGAAGCATAAGTATCCATGTAGCATAATTATCCTTCCCAATAAGGATTAATGGAGATGAAATAACTCTCCTCATTTGGAGTCTCTGAAATCTGGTTGACATGATCGAGAGAAGACACCTGGATAGTGCACAACTACACGAGACAAACTACAACGAACTCTTGGAGCACTTTTATGAAAGGGATGTCAGGCACAGTCATTAATGCATCTAAGTGATAAATCATTGGTAGATTAATAGACAACAATGGTGTACACTCTAGACATAGAATTTGAACTAGGCCAAAAATGAGTTTATACAAATGAGAGTAATTAGTGCATGAAGTATGTATTATAAAGTAGTACAACCTATAACACAAGTAACCTCCCTTGAATATGGCATTTTATAACATTAGTCCATTTTACAAAACAAAGTATACCAATGCATGGGAACTTTAAAAAAATAAAATTTTACAAAAAACGGTGATCAATTTTGAGCTAATGATAAAAATATATAACACAATACATTTTATATAAATTAGGCCTATTTATTAATACTACACTAAAAGTTTAAAAATTCTATCGAAATGAAGGCTAAGGTAGCCTTCCAACTACTCATTAGAACTAACATAGGATGACATAACTCTTTAAGTTAAAAGGATTCAAAAAACACATGGACCATGTACCATTACATGGACTTTTGAAAAAAAATACCTTTTTGAGGAGGTTTCAATTACAAATATAAAAATCTATTTAAATAAATTTGAAAACATGATTTAATTTTTAATTGTTTGTAAGGTAATTTGGTGTTGACTTTTAGCAAGGTGATGGCAATCCTACACTTTTAAAATACTATCTTGGGTTACTTGATCCTTACCATTATCTACTTTGCACACTTTTATCATTCAATAATATTACCTATTCCATTCAAATTTCAATTGAAACTCTCAAAAGTATGCAATTTTAAATAAGATAGTCTTTTTGATTGCCTCCAAGATTGGTCTTAAGATCAATAAGTCTATATTTTATTCTCATTTTAGGTCTCTTAATTGATATATCTTATAATCACTTGAGATTCTAACTTTTGATTTCTTATTTTCATTTACTAATTTTGGTATTAGTCCTTAAGAACATATAGTGGATGATCAATCTCCCATTCCTAATGATTACCATATTGGTTTACAAACTCATGCCTAATAAAATAAAATAATAAAAATGATCCAATAATGATAACATATGAGATAGGTATTATACCATTGTTTATCATTCAACCAACATTTAGATTGGCTTGCAATAGGTTAAATCATGAGTTACAAATCCTTTTGAGGTGAAAAACTCTAACTCAGGTTTAAGGCTATAGTACAGGATGAGGTGTAATCAAAAGAGAATCACACCTCTAAAATGTATAAAATATCATTTTAACCTTGACAAACATAGTTGACTCAATTTTCATACATGAGAGAATCAAATTGATTATTCATACTATCTATGGAATTTTTAATATTTGTTACATGTAGATCACCTGATATATACTTCATATCAACTTTCCCAATCAACAAAACAAGCTTTGCTCATAAAAACATGCAAGAATAATGTCATTGTAACTAAATGTGTATATACTTCTAGGCTTGAGAGGATTTAATTGATAGAGTTTTCCATTATTTCAAGTAACAGTCTTTACATTATGTATCAAATAGAAACTATATTATTAAATCATATATGGGAAATAGTTATTGAGACTCCATGCAATTCAAAACATGTTTGTTCCTACTTATATTAGAGCTATTACTACATGGACCTTTAGATATTCTTTACATAGTCATATATTATCACCTTCAAGATTCTTCCAAACCATATTAACTTTGAAAATATGCAAGAAACACATTCTCATATATAAAGAATTTGTAACATCAAGAAACACACTCTTTTTTTTATTGATCAAATCTTCACATTACACACACAATATTGTAGTCTATCTTAAAGACCTAAAATTTCTTATTTATACATACACTCCTCTATCTCTTCATCATATTCTACTCTCCAAACTCTGCTCTTCTCCATATTCTACTACATGCACCTCCTTTACTCATTCTTGCTTAGACTTATCTTCACGTAGGAACCTCTAGACATAGTTTTTTTGTTCCTACTACTTATGAGGTACAACTTATCTCAGGGAATAATATTGGGCTTTTAAAGCCTATACACTTGTTAAGGAATTTTATCATCAACAGCCATCCAAATAAACCTTTTATTGGACTTTACCCATAATAATTCATTCCTATCTATACTCCTTTTTTATGTTGATTTCCTTTCTACTTTACTTTGAAGATGTTATACATTAGATGGAGGATGAATATCTACTACAAGACATTAAGACCATATGACAAAGTCATCGCTCTTAAGTACATTCAAACCCAAATATCATTTTTAGAGGGAAAACATATATAAACACGCATGACCTTACAAGTGAGAGGTAAGCTTAAAAATTATTACTTTATTACCAACACATAAAGATGTCTTATTTACAACTTGAGGATGATGCTATTGCATCACAGGGGAAAAAAGTGAGCTAGAGTGGCATTTCCATTTGAGTCACAATGGTTAATTTGAGACATATGGAACCATTTACATACACATGTCAGATCTGTATGTATAGGTCTCCTTTGCTAGCCAGTCTTATCTTCCACTCTTTTCTCCTCTTATATACCTCTATGGGTGGCTGACTACTTGTGATTTATTTTAGGACTTGAACATCACAGTGGATATCATAAGATAATATTAACAATTTATGAAGAACCAGATTTAGTACCTAGCGATTTAGATGCAAAATACATTATATATGGCATCACTAATAAAAGGAGCCTTCACCAAAATCACCAAGTCTGTAGTCAACTAGATGACCATTTAATATTGTGCTATCATTAGCAATCAATGGTCTAATTATAAAAATCTCCTTTACTAGCAGGTCTTATCTAAAGTAGGAGAGGAGACTCAAACCTATGGTAACACCACTAGGAATTCAAACAATAAGTTATACTCCATGTTGTTAGAGGATAATTATGATGTAATAGTCTCAATAAACCTAATGGTGTGACATTGGTGGATATTCATGAAGGTTCCACCCTCATAGTCCACTTGGTATCTTGATCGTAGTCTAAACTTCAAGTTTCATTACTATCAAAAACTTTGATTACCCATAGTAAAATCTTTGATCCCTTACCTCTTTTACACTTTGATGGCCTAAAAAATGAATTGATAGTTATTTTAATACATGTCAAAATAATCAAGTAGCCAATTTCTTGTTAGAGCTAGCACACAAGTATTAAAAAACGAGGATGACCCTACTTATATTCAAAAACATGCAAGAAGATCTGCAATAATTCCCTATTTATTAAAATTCCTTGTGTAATAATTAAATTATCTAATACCATGTCGTAATAGGATAATATGTGATCTTTTGGTAGAGTGAACACATAAATAATTTTTCAATAATGATGCTACTTGTATTCAAAAACATGCAAAAGGATGTGCAATATTTGTCTGATGTATTAAATTCTCTTCCTTACTAATTATCTACTCTATTACAATGGGCTGGTCAACAGGAATATAAAGGAGTAGTGAGAGTTAACTCATAGGAGAACTCATTATGATATTCAGTGTAACTCAGTATGAAACTCATAAGAGAACTCATAGTGGTACTCAGTTGAACTCTAGGTGGAACTCGCCCTCTCACCCACTTAACCTCTTTTCATACCTAATTTAGTTAAAGTTACATTTGTAGGGTTTATCCATTTAATAATTAAATGCAATAACTAATATCCTACATATATATCTCACTAGTGTGAAACATTATCCAACTATATACAATCTCAAAATTCTAACATAAGTAGTGATAAATAATAAATAAATGAGACTCAACAAAGTAGGGTCCTGCATGGTGCAACAATAATATATAGATATCATCACTAATGAACATAAGAAGAATAGATATTATGATTGTAGATAAAATATGTGTAAACTATGGAAGAAAATCCTAATTTTAAATAATAAAGTCTACGTAATAAATGTTAATATGATTTACAATTATAAAATATATTTAATAGAAGAGGCTATATTTTATAGTTTAAAACCATATTACAACATCAGTTACATCTCTTACAAGTTAAAAATTTGAAAATCAAAAAACTGTAGTCAATTTAAAACTCTAAAATAAAATTTTGAAGATATAATCCTATGAATAAAGTTTAAATTAATAATAATTGTGGATAGTGGATGAAGATCCAACATATTTTAATTTTGATTGTACCCAATGGTAAATAATTACATGATTTTGGTTACACAAAAAACTTATTCTCTCTTAGGATTAAATTATCAAAACAGTGATGGTTACAACAAGCAAGTAATTGGAGTGATTATTGTGTATAGATTCATTTACAAAGGCATGCTAGACATGTTTATTGGTGAATGAATACTAGTTAACCTTTCTGAAAGTGGGGGAAATTGTAGTGTCCGAAAATGTGTTGATGCTTTTTACTCTATGTTAAGTAGTTTTAGCATTCAGTACTATCTATTTAAAATTAATTTTTGTTATATCAAATGATATAAATTCTCTCATTAACTTATAGATCTTAAATTATTTATTTAGTTACACAGTATTTCCTATCTCATATTTCATATTCCCTTCTCCCATTGCCTAGATTCTTTCTTATGGTCCCAATAGTTTGTTGGGAACAAATTATATTATTTGTACAGTGGTAGTTTAACTCCTCCCCCACCCTACCTACTATATTTAATTTGTTGTACTTTCCATTTTATTCCCTTTTTTATTTTAGCCATTGGATGTAAACACGTGTGCCAATATAAGGAAATATGAAATTCAAGTTAGTTATAAATAAAATAATCATTCACACTTACCAAGATTATTGATTATTCTATTGATATTATCTACTATGGAACATACTTTTTACATATTACAAATTTATTCTTATTCCACATTGTTTCCCTTATAATATAGGGTAGAAAGAATCATATATTTCCAATGCATGGGATTTGTAATTTTAGATCTGAAGATAATAAAATGAAGTAAAATATCATGCAAACAAATCTTAAAAGATAGCTTCCAATTTTGTATATTTTGGATCAAAGGTTTTATCTAAATATAATTTGGAATAGATTTTATGGTATAATTTATATCCTTGTCTAGATCAAACTTTTATGTTGACAATCATTCTGTGTTCAATTTTGAAATTTTTGGATCATGTTTTAATGACAAGTCTTATATAACATTAAACATACAAATATTTACCAAATATTTATAGATAATTTATTAAGGCTATAAGTTTTCCAAGAGTAAAATAACATGGGGAAACATCTAAGTGCATATTATTTACATCTTTAAGGTCCTCACAAGATTAAAACTTGTTAGTGAAGAAAGCTTTATCAGGTTACCATGCATGAAGTCAATTATTTCGAAATGATGTAACGTTTATTGAACATATTATTTGTATTCCTATAAAAAGGAACTGCAAGGTAGACTGAGCACAATTTTATGATCAAAGGACACCATCTCATCTTTTGTGTTTAAGAATATCAACCCAAAGTGAGGATATGAACACTTGGATAATATAGCCATAAGCTATGGGGGAAATATAATGGTCACTGATTATGATGTGTGGCAGAGTTGAGGTGATGCTTTAGTGGTGAATGATATGGCTTCTTTATAATTTGGAGTAGAAGAGCCCCAAAAACTAACCTATCATCAAATGTTGCATGTGTAGAGGAAACAAACAAAAATATAAGGAGTTACTACAAATGCTACTGAATGATACCCCGACTCAAATATAAAAATTAATTTTCAACCTTAAACCAACAAAATATTATAGAAAAAGTAGAAGGAAAGAAAGGAAATATAAGAAAGAATGGCATCTCTACTTATTCCACTTCATATCATTCTATAGTGATGTTAATATTTCTTAACAATAAATTCAAGAGCTTATATCCTTCACTGTGAAAATTATATACGTGCTAATAAATATGATGAATAGCCACACAATCCTATTGTAGTCCTTCTCAAAATCAATCTTTACTTACATGGATTTTTTACCAAAGAATCTATGTTATTTTGTACCTTTTCATATTGTAATAAAATTGTCTAGAATATACACATGTTTGTTTAAGATCATTTCTCACTTATAATATTGATGCAAGATAAGGGATTTAACAACAATTTTACACAATACATTTACAAATTTTATTTATCTCTAATATGTAATAATCATGGTACCTCTAACCTTGAAGATGAATTTGATATTACCCTTATTGATGTGGGCTCTGAGATAGTTGGACAAAAAAAAAAAAAAAGACTTTGTAAAGATTTGGGTGGATTGAATTATGTTAGAAGCTTATATGGAGTGAAGAAGGGAAAGTAATTCTTTGTAAACTCTATACCCCACTATTAACCAATGCATTCTAGATTTGCATTGAACTCACCATGCCTTATATGCTTCTTGAATATTGGGTTTGTGTCTCCACTGAGGAGCTTTAGATTGTAAACTTAAATTAAGTGGAGAGTTTAAATGTTCATGTGAAATCTTATGTAATTCATTGTATAATGTCTTGTGAGTGGGTTGTCTAAAAGTAGATGCTTTCTTACCATATAATCATTAAAAACTAGTATTCCAAGTAATAGGATAGATCGACCATTCAATCCATCCTATGTGTCTTGAGGGCATGGGATCTAATTTCTAAACCTATTTGATATTAGCAAGAGTTGTCTCAAGCTAAAGATGAGTAATATTTATATCAAACTGTGTTTTGGTTGATCTAGTTTTATAGGAACTCCATTGAATAGAAAATCAAAGAGGTTGATAATCCTATGGAATGATATCATCAATAACCTCAATTGGGCAAGTGTTGGAAGTAAAGAAGGATAAAAAGTCTTACTCCATGACTAAGTCTTGATGTAGCATTTTAACCACACAACTTATATCTTCTCTAAAACTAGAGAAATTAAACCATGAAGCAACACTGTTCTTTCTCCTATGTTGGTTTGGATCATAGAGACCAGCATTATTATGCATGTGAAACCATGATTCCATCCCCCTTTCACAAAACACAAAGGAAGAAGACCTTCTTTGTCTTCATTAGTTTCCAACATGTTGAATTTCTATAAAACAACAAGTGAGCTTTGTGAAGAGAGTTTGTCAACTACCTCAATCTAGTATGGGTCTTTCAATCACATCATGGAAGCCTATAATTTGGCCAAACTAAGGATCTGTTCATAAAACTAAAAAATGGTCTACACCTCCCTATGGGTAGAGTCAAAGCTCCAATAAAATTATTGCGTGAAAGTCCTATGACTAATAGTATGACCCTTCCTCCACAACAAGGCTCATGATTGGACACCTGATAAGAGCACTCGGAAAATTCATTCGAGCAATAGACTATAGATGACAAAAAGAACATTTCACATATTAAAAACAAAACAGTTTGATATTACAAATGTTCTGACAAGTATCATTGACCATTTATCTACACTTAGTTCAATAAGGCTACAACTGTTCCAAGAGTAAAATATCATGGGGAAATATCCTAGTTCATGTTATTTATATCTTCAAGGTCCTCGAGGGATGAAAAAAAATTAGTGAAGACAAGCTTTGTTCGGTTACCATGCAAGAAGTCACTCATTTAGAAATGATGTCGCTTTTATTGAAAATATTCTTTGTATTTCAAAGAAGAGGGACTGCCAGATAGATTGAGCACAATTTTTTGATCAATGGATACCAGATCCACCTTAATGTTTAAGGGTATCTGTCCAGAGCAAGGTTGTGACCACTTATCGTCTATGAGGGATATATAGTGGTCACCGCTTGTGATGTGTGGGAGAGTTGATGTGGTGCTTTAGTGGCGAATGATATGGCTTGTTTATCATCTGGAGTGGAAGAGCCCTGCCAACTAAACTCATATCGAACAATGCACATGCGGAAGTGACAACCACCAATATAAGGGGTTATTACAAATGCCACCAAATGTACTGAATAATAATCCGACTCAACTATATAAATTTATTTTAAAACTTAACCCAACAAAAACTATAAAAAAAATAGCCAACAAAAAAGTATAGGAAAAAGTAGAAGGAAAGAAAAGCATCTCCGCTTAGTCCACTTAATATCATTCTACGTTGCTTTTTAATTTTTCCCAGTTCTATAGGTGAAGAGCACATATCCATCAATGCAAAAATCATATATGTGCTACAAACGATATGAATAAGGAAATTATTGAAACAAATTTCTGGTAATTTAAACATGAATTACATTCGTATTTTCATTCAAAACCTATTCTGTGCATATAATAGTGCACTGTTTAACGGTAGCTTTTACGTAACAAGACAGGAGGACCCACATACACATATCAATAGAGATGCAGTGGAAGGCACGGTCTAATAGAGAGAATCCGCAAATTCCGTCGGCCGCTCCCACACTTCAGTGATTGTGACTTGCGTACACATTCACTAGCAGTCGGGTTCCGGCAGGGACATGATACCCTCGAACAGTGCAAGTACCGTTGGATTTAACTTAAACGTTTCTTTCACAATTGCTTGTAGATATTTAAGCTTGTGCAGATCTGAATCCTCTAATAATCGGGCGCGTCCAATATGCGTTTCGAGCTCTTGCAGGGCTTTGAACAAAATCTCCTGGAGCTATCCGTGCCCACACGATGGTCGCTGAGGATGTATCCGTACCTGCGTCTATGAATCTCTGCAAAAAAAAGAAAACAAAAAAGAGATCGTGTACTGCAAGTTGAAAATCTGTCATTAGTAGATTTTAAAAGGATTGAAAGTTGCCAGAGTTGAAGAGGAGATAAGCAAAAGTGGACGAAAGCCAAGTTGAGGATGGATGAGGAGGCTGCAGTAGAGCCTCCAGTGCCACTCGATGGTCGCTGAGGATGTATCAGTAACTTCGTCTAAGACTCTGCAAAAATGAAAATTAAAAAGAGATTGTGTACTGTAAGTAAAAAATCTGTCATTATTAGGTTTATAAAGTATTGGAATGCCAGAGTTGAAGAAGAGATAACCAAAAGTTGACGAAAGCCAAGTTTAGGATGCATGATGAGGCTGCAGTAGAGCCTCCAGTGCCCACTGATGGTCGCTGAGGATGTATCAGTACCTTCGTCTATGACTCTATACAAAAATGAAAATTAAAAAGAGATCGTGTACTGCATGTTGAAAATCTGTCATTAGTAGATTTAAAAAGTATTGGAAGTTGCCTGAGTTGAAGAGGAGATAACCAAAAGTGGACGAAAACCAAGTTGAGGATGCATGATGAACCGGAAGCCGTTAGCGTTATCCTTCTTGCGTCTTTGGCCAAACAACTGCAGAAAGTCAAAGAATCAGCTAAGTGCACCACACCCTTTCTCATGGCCAAGAATTGGGCATATTCATCTGTCAAACAAGAAGTGCCACATTCACCGAATTCTAATGTCTAGAGAGCTACGAACTTATCATGCATCTTCAATTTGAGCGTCATTTTTTCGCGTACTCTAATTACAGATTCTATATGGCCTCTAATTTTAGGTTTTATTGTTTTCTTCAAAGTCTTAAAGCGCAAAACATCTTAAGTTACGGTTCAAATGTGGAGTGTTGATTTGATTTTGTTCCAATCAATTTCAGAATATTATTCCTTTACAGTTTGCTGTGTTTTTTTTTCAATGTAAAAATGCAAGAATATTCTTTTACATATTATTATATAATATTTTAAATTTGGCTGGTTTTTTTCTTCTTCAATATTCATTTGATTTTCATCTAATTAATTTTAAATTAAAATCTGTCTTTAAAAATTTAAAGTAATCATAAGAACATTCCTTCCCTTGTTATTATAAAATATTCTTTTTATTTATTTATTTATGATTGGATTTATTTTTTCTAAATTTTTTATTTATATAAATATGAGATTAACTTTTCATGTGAGAATTAATTCTAAAATTTATATTTATATGAATATCAGATTAACTTTTCATATGTAGAATTATTTATCTTGTAGTTCATTAAAGAGTATATATATATATATATATATATATATATATATACATATACATATACATATATACATATATATAATTTGTTAAGTGTTAGTTTAAAAAAATACCTTTTTCACATTTAATATTTCCATTTTTAACAACTTTTTAGATATTCACTTCACTTTTTATTATTATTATTATTATTATTATTATTATTATTATTATTATTATTATTATTATTATTATTATTATTATTATTATTATTATTATTATTATTACTTACATTTTTAACATCTTTTAAGATATCCACCTCACCTTTTAAAATTAGAGAATATATATATTTTCTCAAAAAAAACAAATACATAAAAAATAATATTTTTAAAGATAGTTAACCTCAAATTTATGCTTCACACATTTTTATGTTTTAATATATAAAATCTTTTTTGAAATAAGTTTAGACTTCTATTTTTTTATTTAAAAATAAATAAATAAGAACATTAAAAAACTAGAGTTTACATTTTCACGTCCATTTGCAACAATCTTGTTAACTTATTTTTAATTCTAACTTGGTTTCAAACTTGACACAAAATTATATTTTTTTATCGATCAAAACATCTTTATTTTTATTATGTTAGATGCATTTAAATAAATGTGTAACTAATTAGATTAATTGTCATAACATGTAATAAATGAAATATATATAATTAAATTATAAAATTATAGAAGTGGTATATCTATGTGTAGAATGTCGTATAATACTTGTTATTAAAACATGATCTTAAAATACAAAATTAAAGATAAAATGATTACAAACATGAATTTTTGAGCCAAGGATAAATATAATACCATAGAATATGTTACAAATTATATTTGGATAAATCCTTGGATCTAAAATATCAAAAATTGGAATATTACTTTTAAGTTTTTTTGGCATCATATTTTATTTCATTTTATTAACCTCAGATCTCACATTATAACACCTATGGATTAGAAATATCTGAATCTTTCTGCCCTATATTATAACAAAAATAATGTGAATTTAGGATCATGTATTCAATAAGATGTTTTTAGTATATTAGGTAACAATGTGATAAATAAAAATGTCTGAAACTAGTAAATTTAATAATACGAATAACTTTACAATATACAATAAATATAATTCATAATAGATGATATCTAGAGAATGATCATATGTGAATGACCCTTTTATTTATAAGTGAATTTGAATTTCATATTTCCTAATATTGGCACCTTGTTGTCTTCCAATGGTTAAAATTAATAAAATTATAAAATGAAAAGTCCAACCAATTAGCTAAGGTGGGCACAAAATTAACACTATATAGACTATATAGTTTATTCCTAATAGACTATTGGGACCATAGAATATAATCTAGTTAATGGGATAAGGGACTATAATATATGAGATATGAAATAATCTATGTAAATATCATTTGATATAATAAAACTTAATTATTTATAGATATTATTCAATGTCGAAAGTACTTAACATAGACTAAAGTCCATCTTAGACATTTTAGGACATTACACTTTACCCCACTTTGAAAAACATCCACTACTATTAATTACCTAATAAAACTTGTTTAACATGCTTCTATAAATCAATTTATACTCAAAAATCACTTAAATCACTTGGTTGTTTTAACAATCACTCTTTCGATAATTTAACCCCAAGAGTGAATAAGATTTTGTGTAGTCAGGAAAAATTAATTGTTTATCATGGGTAACCATGAAAATCAAAATCCCTTGGGTCTATCCAATGTAAAAAATCCCTGTAAATTTAAACTTTATTTATAGTATTATATTTTCCAATATTTTTTTCATTATTTTAAATTGACTGTAATTTTTTGATTTTCAATTTTTGTTCTTGTGTGAGATGTAATGGAAATTTTAATTTGGGTTTCAGCTATACGATAGAACCTTTTCAATTAAATAGCTTTGTTAATTATAAATCATATTAAAATTATTTACATATAAATGATTTTTTAAAAGTAGGATTTTTATCAATAAATTACATGTATTTTCTTTATAATAATAATAATATATTATTTTTATCTTCATTAATGATGTTATATATACATTCGTGGTGGATCTTGCACTACCATGATTTAGTGGGTCTCATTTTTTATATTACTTCTTATGTTTAATTTTTGATATTATATATAGTTGGAAAATGGTTCATGATTGTGGGATCTATTTTCACCATGGTTATTTTTATTTGATAGGGTGAATAATCACAAGTTTTTAATATCCTAAAATGTAGACAAGGAGAGAAAGATATTACATTCACGCTCAAGTGGGATTCCTATTCTAGAAGAAATGAAGTAGGCCAAATAACCACATGAAAATAATAGGTCAAAAAAATGAGGCCAAACATGACCATATAATAGAACCAACCTAAAATAGAAAAAAAGTTGTTACTTCCAAGCACACATCTATAAAATTTATTCCAATGGTTCGTATGTCATCTATAAAAAAATTCCCCACTAGGTTGAAGGTCAATCCATATTTATGCCTTACTTAGGCCCTCCTTACTAGAGGGTCATACTAGAAGATTGGGCCTCTAATCCTATGCTATTTTTACTTTTATCAACTTTGGTCTAATTTCCCATATCTTATATAATTTAAAGTTCATGTGTTATGGAGTTTTTAATTCCTTTAAAGGGCTGCCATTTATCTTCCGTAGAAACCATATCCATTTATTTTTCTCTTAAGACCTCTATCTTTAGATCATCCTCCTTTGAGAAAGTGAGGATTTCTAAAAGTGAATTGAAATCCCACTCAAATGGAGTTAATGAATCGACCTTAGAGTCACCCTTTGTGGTGGAGCGCTTGTAGGGTCCTTTTTATTATAAGGCTTAGACTTATCTAAAGATGATTTTGAATCTCAACTATCAGATTCAGGGGCATTTACCATGAGGTGGCCAAGGCAGTAGTCTATCCTCTAGGAGGTTTGCTTCTTTCCTCTGAGATTATTGTATTATTTGGTCAAATGGCATTCATTGAAGCAAATTTGACACCAAAATATAAGGCCCTAATAATCAAGGGGTTGGGACAAAAAATGGTCGTTGACTTGTAGAATGATTTTTTTAGGGAGATCCTTCGAGGTATCAACATTTAACAATTTTCTAAAAAAAGGTAGAATGTTAACAATATGTAGTGTCCGGGTGTGTTTGAATAAATATGTCTAGTTCTTAAAATCAATATAAATTATATAGTATTTATGTATAAATAAACTTTCTATAAAATATATAATAATTACTTGTTCGAATATGCATAATTCCTTAATATTATCAATTGGGTGATCTCATTGGAGAAAAATAAAAAATGGTGGTAGAAAATACAAGGAAATTTAAGGAGAATAAATAGCTTTAAATAAACTAGGTTATTTTATCATGATTATTCAAAGTAGGTTTGTATCATTTCAAAATCATTAATACCATATTCTTACATTTTATCTTCCATATGTTGAAGAAACCTAATTTAGATTATCTAAAATAATATACATTACAATCCTCAACATCATTTACATAATAATGATAGGGACTAATCGCTACCTAGTCCTTATTAATATTTACCATCGTGTTTATAATATTTCAATTTATATATAATAGATAATTCATAATTTCATCATAAAACCAAACTAGATTGAAACTATATAGTTTTAAAAAAATTATTCATGATAAATTGGTACTTGACTTATAGTGGTAAAGTTTTATATTACAATTTAATTGAATGTGTCTTTGTAATGCTTAATAAACACCAAAATGTTAATCATTACTTCAATGTTTATGGTTGAAGATGGAATCACCCATGTTTCTAAAATAGTTAATTGATTTGATTTAAACATTGCACTCCATTAATTTTCAAAAGATAGTATGGATTTGTTTCTAATGTTTATAAGAGAGTATGGATTTGCTTAGTTAAAATGTAAATTAATTAAATTTATACCAATGATGTTTCCATCTCTTTTTTTTAATATTACGGTGGAAATATTGGAAGTAGTATGCGGATAATCCTATTGTGCAATATGTATATGTAAGAATATAAGGGGATCTCACTTTGATAATAATGATTGAAAATCTTAATGCTTGATGTGATATGTAGAGAAGAAGATTTAAAATTGTTTGGAGTTCCATCCCTAAGACAAAACCTACCCACTTTCCTTAGTTCCTAATTTATCAGGGATTATTATTTGGGTGTCACCTTATACATATTGTGATTAAAAATTGATTATTACTTTTCAACACTTTGTGATAAGAAATTGAGATGGGGTAAAAAATAATAGGTTTTGATTATGATATGAATATTGATTTAAACTATTTTTCTTTACAAATCCTTGATTTACCAAAATAAAGACTTACATATATTTTGGCATTAGTCACACCTTTGGGTCAACTCATAGTATTAACATTTTAGTAATATTCGCTGACACTACAATAATGGAAAATGGAGGATTGAATATGTGTCATATAATACAATATAAATCACATTATATTTTGTAGATTGTTACAATAAAT
>JARHVA010000025.1:6252500-6272500 GCA_037957365.1 Torreya grandis | reverse complement strand
ATTCCTTGATAACAATAAGAAAAGTTTGGTTGATAGACTGTGTTGCTAGAAAGCACATGATCGGATATAATGAGCTCTTTGATTCATTGACAACTCACCTAATTGGAGATCAAGTTTAAATTTTTTATGATAAAGAGTATGCTGTAGAAGGAAGTGGACGTATCATCATTCCTCTCAGGACAAGACCTTGTGTTCTCATAATGGTACTCTATGTCCCTGGTTTAAAAACAAATCTCTTATCTATCAATTAGATTATGAAACATAAGATAAATGTAGAGCTTTTAGTCTAGAAAAGCATCAAATCTTGTCTCATTTCTCATAAAGGTTAGGTTCTTTCTAAAGCCTTCTTGAAAGATGTATCAACTAGTGAAGTTGCACTCACCAACTCAATGGTAGAAACTACTACACTCTATCACTATTGCTATTGGAATCTATCTATTAGTTCCCTCTTCTAAATTAGTTCTAAGATAATTGTACATGGAATTCCTTAGCATTCCCATTCTTTGCTGATATGTCTTGGTTGTCTTATGGGAAACAACATTGGTTCCCTTTCAAGCCCAGTTCCTCTCATGCCAAGGAATGACTTGATATGGTGCATATTGATCTGTGCGGACCCCTACCATCTCCCTTCAAGGATTCGAGTACTTTTAGTTATTTTTTGATGATTTTTCTCACAAGACTTGGGTATTATTTCTCAAAAATAAGAGTGAAGCCCTTAAAAATTTTAAGGCCTTCTATCAACAGGTTATTACACAATCTAAGACGTGACTTCAACTCCTCTAGTCAGATTGAGGGGTGGAATTCACATAAAAAGAGTTCTCAACATTCTTGAATCAACACAGCATCAAGCAACACCTAACTACTCCCAATACACCTCAATAGAATGGAATACTAGATTGACATAATAGCTGAGTCATGGAGATGGTTCATCATACGCTTTCCAATATAAAGTTGATGCAAAAAATTAGGACAAAATTAATACATATAGCTATCTATCTTCTCACTAAAGCACCTACAAAGATATTACTAGACAAGACAGTAGAAGAGGTATGGAGTGGTCATAAACAATCAATTTCCCATTTTAGAGTATTTTTTGTACTTCATATATGCATGTCCCAAATAAAAAAGGAAGATTAAACCAAAGACCCTCAAGTGTATTTTCTTGGGGTATAACACTACCTCCAAAGCATACCATCTTATGGATTCTGAGATGAAGAAGATTTATTAAAGTCATGATGAGGTCTATAACAAGTCATCATTTGACTCATTGTAATAGAAGGAGATAGATCAGACCATATCTCATAGACCTTTCCCATAGTTAGATGATGAGCATGAAGAAGGTGAGCTGCAAAATATAGAATTATTCATTGATATTAGTATTCTTTAAGGTAGTTCTTCATCAAATCAGTAGCCACATTGACATCTTAAATGGATATATTCCATAGTCAAGGACTCACACCTGTGCTCTACTTCAGATACTTCATCAGGAGTTCAAACAAGAAGAGAGGTGAGACATGAGGTCAATCTTGCACTCATGACTTTAGTACTTGATAGCATCAAACCAAAGATAGTTTGAGAATCCTCAAGTCAATCTCAATGGATGAAAGCCATGGATGTTGAATATGATTCCCTCATGAAAAATGGGATGTTGGAACTTGTTGAGCTACCTATAGGGAAAAAATATATTTGCTACATGTGGATTTTCAAAAAAAAGTACAAGGTAAATGGATCCATCGACAAACACAAAACATGACTTATTCAAAGGGTTATTCTCAGAAAGAAAGATTTGATTATGAGGAGACCTTTGCACCCACTATGAAGATCAAGACCATCAAAGTTGTTTACACACTGATAGTATAGTATGGATGGAAACTTTAGCAGATGGATGTCAAGAATGATTTTATTAATGGTGATCTGAAAGAAGTATACATGACTCAACTAGAAGGTTTCATTAATGACCAACATCCACAAAACGTATGTCATCTACTTAAGTCACATTATGGACTTAAACTAGCACCTCGAGCATGGTACATTAAGATAGATGATAACCTTTTGTAGCATGGTTTCATTCGTATCCCCTCTGATTCCAATTTATATATCAAGAAGCTAGGTAAAAATATCGTCATTCTTGTCTTGTATGTGGATGATCTTGTGATCACTAGTAGTTTGGATGATCTTGTTGATGCACTAAAGAATGACATGAAAAAATTCTTTGACATGACTGACTTGGGGCTACTTCATTATTGTCTTAGCTTAGAGATATGGAAACAATAGAATCACATTTTTGTCTTAAAAATTAAATATGCCAAGAGACTCTAGAAAATTATAGAATTTCATATTGTAAACCTCTATCAACACCAATAGAGAAAGGTTTACAACTCTCTCAATTCTATGACTCACCTCAAGTGAATGCAAATCTCTATAGATAACTCATTGGGAGTCTCATCTACTTGACCTACACCAGACAAGATATATGTTTTGTTTTGAGTTATCTTTCCAAGTTTATGAACAAACTGAAGAAATGTCATTGGGTTGTAATAAAGCATGTTTTGAGATATTTTTGAGGTACACTTGAGTATGGTCTGGAATAAAAGAAGAATAGTTAGTTCTTCTTGTATGGATACACTGACTCAAATTATTTTGGATCTTTAGATGATAAGAAATTTACTTTAGTATACATTTTTCATCTCAGATCTAGACCCATTTCATGGATCAACAAGAAGTAATCAGTTGTTGCTCTCTCATCTATAGAGGTGGAGTATTGTACCACACAAGAAACTATGTGTGAAGCAATATGGATACATCGTATTCTATTGGATATAGATATTCTTGAAGATCAGACACCAATTATGTTGTATGATAATCAAGGTGTGTTGAAGCTTGTGAGGAATCTAATATTTCATGAATGGACCAAACACATTGAGGTTTAGTGTCATTACATGAGAGAACAAGTCTTGAACTACCACATTCAGCTCTAGTATTGCCCGATGGAATCACATATAGTATATATACTCACCCAGTTTCTTGGCAAGGTGAAATTTGATCTATTCCATGGGTACATTTGTAAAACAATGTAATGAAGGGGGGAATGGTAGCTTAGTTTATTAATAATGTATTACATTGTTTAAGTTGGCATTTTTAGAGGCTACGTATGAGGTCTTTATAATTAGTAGTTACTAATAGACTCTAATATGGCATTGTATATATTCACTCCTTATTGTTGAATAAAATCATCAAAATTCTATACAATTCTTCAATTTAAATATTTACTATTTGACACCTTTTGAAATGACATCATTCCATAGACCAAAGTTTTTATTTACAGGTAAAGTGAACATTTGCACCAATATAATAGTGTCCCCTATAATATACACCTTGAAAATCAGACTATTTTTGATACAAAAATATTGTTATGTTAAGAGAATACCTCCAGATAGACTTGGAGAGTAATACTAGATACAAATGAACAATAAACTATAATATCAATGTTTATATACCATCATTTATAAACTCTTTTAACAAAAAAGGAGTGTGAAGCTCCAAGAAACAAAATTAGTCATATGCTCGAGTGATAACATGTGCATTTGTTGTACCACATATTATAGAGAATATTACAAGATACATAAATATTTCTATGAAAAATAATAAAAGTGCTTCACTGTACACAAAGAAATAGTAATCACAAAACCAAAGTAACATTAAATATTGCAACATTTTGTAATTAAACAACCTAGCTAGTTGTAACTTTATCCCTTCTACTAACAAAAATAGGAATTAAAGTTAGATCCCAAGCTATACTATGTTGCTTTCGAAAACTAACCTTACTTATCATATAAACCAAAAATAGTGAATAAACTCATTTACTAAGTAGAAAATGGAAAATTGAAAACAAACACAAGTATCCTTATGTAACTTTATAATGAAATAAAGTTGAAAAAAAATATTAGAATCTCCATATCAATAACTCAATCTATGACAATAAATTTAAGGCAATAAAAATTTAAAATCGATATAAGAGAAATTTAAAGAGAAATATACCTTCACAATCACACATATTTGAATCAGAAACATATTCAAGCATTGACTGGAAATTATGTAAATGTTTTGTAGTATATCATAGATCAATGAAAACAAATTATTGATGCCCCTTCTTAGAATTATTAAAAACCTTAGAGTAAAACATCTATTATAATATAAATGCACATTATATCATTTAATAGGTTCATCCTAGACAGAAATGTAAATCTCGTCAATCAAAAAAAAAATATTGCACAAACACATGTAGGTAAGGAAAAAAATATTCTCATCAAGTACTAAAATGGATAAATCATCTAAAGTTGTATACCACAAAATTTAAATTTTTCTACAAGTGTAAAGACACACAATTTTAGAAGGTATAATATATAGTATAAACAATGCATTAAAGTTTCTATGAACATTAACAAATAATAGGTTTCCAAAATAAAATAAAATTGTCAAAAATTCATCAGTGAAACATTATGTAAATTTTTTAAAATGATATAAATTGACCATCTCCTTATCTATATGTTAAAAGAACAATAATAATAGGACTCATGAGGATATATGCCTTGTTATCAAAATTATTTAGTCACTTTAATATTTCTTAGTCAATGCATTTCATGAGGTGGACACATGTATGAGTAAAAGTAGAGAAACAAATGAACAATGTGTAGTGTGACAACTCATAGATGATAATAGGTTCATCATGTTTATTAATCTTTAACAGATTAAAATATGCATCTCTGACTGTATAATTTTCTAAACGCATTGAAATATGAAGCACTAAGAATTCAAAATATTTTACTTTTATGAGATTTATCCCTTGTTTAATAAATATTTAGATTATTATTTGACATCACCATTTATGAGTTTGTAATTTTATAAGGTTTAGAAGATATTTAACATTTATTTTTCAAAGTATTAATTTTTTAGTGCAAGAGAATGAAAACTCTAAAAATATGATATGTAATTCTATAACAAAACAAATAGAAGGTATACAACTTTAGAACATGTATTCTTGCAATAATATGCAATGTACTATATAGAAACATTAAAAAATATGAGAAAAAATCAATAACCATAAATAATATGATACATTAGATAGAATAAGCATATTGACCTTGAAACTATTATAGGGAAGCATGTTTTTTTTTATACCACATTTAGAGCCTAAATAATTATTGGAAACTATTTTAAGGAACTACAATCCCTATCTAGTGAAATTTGAATACCGCAAGGTGCTACTACACCTATCTATATGATCATCAACAACAACTAGACCTTTTAGCATGTTTTACCTTCTAAGGATGTTGCAACCACCTTAGATTCAATGCTTCAACAAAATAACCTTAGATGATCTACATGTCATTATATAACCCAGACTCAGTCCTCCATTTTCCATTATTATTATGTTAGATAAAAATACTAAAAGATTAATACTAGGAGTTGTTAAAAAGGTGCAAGTAATGTCAGAAGATAGGTAAGTCTCTATTTTGCTAAATTAGGGATTTTTAAAGCAAAAGAGTGAAATTTAATAGTCTTATTAGTAGAATCAAAACCCATGACCATTAACCCCATATCACATTTTTATCACAAATTTTTAAGAAACAATAATCTAATTTTTTTGAAGGTGATGGGGGAAAATGAGGTTTTGTTGTTATTCTTATGGTTTATCAATGCATTCTATGGTGAGGAGGAATTCTATTTTATGGTGAACTTGAGCAATGGTGACATAGTGGGCAAGGGAAAAGCCATATAGAAGATGAAAATGGTGAAAGGTTCAAGTTGATTTGGCTAGTGATGGTTAGTGTTAATGATAATTTATTTCAATGGTGGACTAAAATAAACCTTATAGTATGTATTTATAAATTTAAAAAATGTGACATTTGAATGAAAGCAGAGGTCAAATTCCCAACGACCCCTTTATAAACTTAGACAGTGCACCATGTGTCAATTTATACAAGTATAAAACTAAAAATATAAAAAATTGTAATTATGTTAACTATATCAAACCTAATTAGATGACGTAAAACCAATAAGAAAAAAATCTAAAAGCATATTCAATGAAGGACACCTATCATATATAAAATAACCCCTTTATAAACTTAGACAGTGCACCATGTGTCAATTTATACAAGTATAAAACTAAAAATATAAAAAATTGTAATTATGTTAACTATATCAAACCTAATTAGATGACGCTAAAACCAATAAGAAAAAAATCTAAAAGCATATTCAATGAAGGACACCTCTCATATAATTTTAAATAACCCTAGGAGAAGTCAACTTGTATGTGATGAGAATATGATCATATAAAGAGGTTTTGAATGTGATGTGGATTCCACCATATGAATAGAATAACAATTTTTCCCCTTAATTTGGAATTGAATAAAATGATTTAAATTATGTTCATGCCACTTAAGTGTATATGGAATCATAATTTGTCACATTTTTTTGAATTGTATGATGATGTATACATTGAAGGATTTATTATATTTACAAAATGTTTATCCATGTTATTATTTATTTGTGTCAAAATTTCCTAAACCCTTTTAATCTTGTATTTCAAAATAACTATAATCTAAAAAATTTGGTGTTTTCTTTTCAAATAATTGACATTATTGTTTTTTTTTTTAATATCAAATAGTCTTATTTTTTTTTTGCTATATGAAAATTTAATTATTAATGTGTATTACATCACACATATGTATAAGGTATCACCCCAAAGATACTCCTTGATTAGGTAAGAACTAATCAGAGTGGGTGGGCTTTAGGTTAGGGATGGAACTACAAACCCTGTGAATTCTTCTACTCTACATAGAAATAGGGGACAAGAGGTCACATCAAACATTAAGATTTTTAGTCATGAAAATCAAGGTGAAAGGCACTCGGATGAATAATGGTATACATAACACATAATAGTAGTATCCACACACTACTTGTAATCTTTCTACATTTTAACTAAGCAAATTGATACTCTCTTAGAAATTTTTATATTTTAAAAAAAAATTAAAAGACTACATCATTTGAATGAAACTAATTAATTATTTTTAAAATATTGGCATGTTCATTCTTAATCATAACACATGGAAGTAGTGATTAACATTTTGATGTGTGTTAAGAATTACAAAGCTACATTAAATTATATTTTAATATAATATTTTCATCCATTAGTAGTCTAATAATAAGTTATTACTTTTTTTTTTTTAAATATAAAATTTCAATCTAGTTTTGTTTTTTGATGAAATTATGAATTAGTTGTAATATATAAATTAAAATACTAAGAACATGAGGTGAAGTATTAATAAGTATTGTTTAGTGACTAGTTTCTAAATTTAATATGTAAATGCTATTTAGTATTATAATGTTTATTGTGTTATATAATTTTAATTAGGCTACTATATCATATAGAAAAGGAAATATAAGAATATGGGCTTATTGAATGTAAATTGAAACAAACGTAGTTGAAGTAAATATGATAAAGTAACCTTGATTTTTTAATGCTATCTAATCTCCTTAAATTTCTTTGTATTTTGCACTGTTATTTTTTTTTCCAATGACATCACCAATTAATAGTATGGAATTCTTCTTATTTTAACTTCTAATAAATATATATTTTAAAAAATTGAACACATCAATAATAAATAAAATTAAATGATCTTAAAAACAATGGTGAAAATAGATCCCATGTTAGAATAGGAAAGTAGGTGATCTTCTAGTAGAGTGAGCACACAAAGAATTATACAAGAATGACCTTGCTTGTATTCTGAAAAATGCAAGAAGATGTGCAATAATTTCTTCATGTATTAAACTTCCTTACTTCCAATTATCTGATCTATTAAAATAGCCTAGTGAAAATGAACATTAAGGAGTAGGGGAAGTTAACTCATAAGATAACTCGTTATGGCACTAAGTGTAACTCACTGTGGAACTCATATGAGAACTCATTCTGGTACTTAGTTGAACTCTAGGTGGAACTCATCCTCCCATTGATTTAGCCTCTTTTCACACATAAGTAAGTTGAAGCTAGATGTGTAGGTATTATCCATTTAATAAGTAAATGGAATAATTAATATCCAACACCAGCATCCCCCCTTAATCATACCTTAGGTGGAGGATAAAAAGATGGGCCTTGACAACAAGGGATGATAAGGTACCCATGTACAATGTAACTCTATAAAAAGTGGAGTAAAAAGAGAAAATATAGTGAGAAACCCACCTCTACTACCAAAAAAAAAAGAGATACAAAGAAAGGGAGGTAGGACTAGAAATCCCACTCCAACAACCCCCCTTCCCACCCTTAATAATAACTTAGATGGGCTAGAAAACTGGGTCTTGATAATGAGGCCTGATCAGGTACCCAAGTACATATAATGATCCTAGTTTCCTAGAAAATATGAAGAATGTGTGCCTCTACAAATAAAAGAGAGATGGTATGCATAGAATTTCACATGCAGAATGCTATAGTAGGTCTCTCTGTAACAAATGTTATCTCTTCCTTTCAGAAGAAAGAAACCACAAGCTATCAAACTAGTGTATTCACACTCAAATGGAATGTAGATAAGAATAATTATGTAGGTCTCTGAAAAATACTTAAATGTCTCCTTGTTAATGCTCAAATTTGCCAAAGTCTAATCAGATATCATATGACTACCTATAGAAGATGGTAATGAAAAATCATACAATGAAGGGGAGATAACATCTAGAGAAGAAGATAGACATGAAATATTCAATGAAATAATGTCCATGGGAAGAGGAGAGAAAGACTAAATAACCATGGAAACTAAGAACTAGTCTACAAATGAAGCACTCAACTTTGCAAGATGAATGTCCACAAAAACATACTAGTCATCAATACTCTCAATCTACAACGAGACAACTAAGGTCGGGCGGAATTTAAATTCTATAATGGGGGCTCAACATAAGAAAGAATACTATCCACCATGGATGTATCATAACAATAAATAAGAGCACAATGAGAGTGTATAATAGTCTGAAAAAGGACATTAAAAAGCCGACTAGGTGTGATATAAGTCATAGTAGGACCTCCAAAAAGACTTATAAAATTATATATTTAAAAAAAAAAAAAAAAAAAAAAAAAAAAAAACAACATCGTGACCTTTTAGGAATTAGAAGATAATTAATTATATATAAAAATTTAATGTCACATTCATATAAATATAAATTTTAGAAAAAAAGGTCAAATTATAAATAAATAAAATATAATATTCTATAATATGGGAAATAATATTCTTACAATTTTATAGAGGTTACTCTAAAGTTTTCAGAGGTATTTTATTCTAAAATCATTTAGAAGAAAATCAAATAAACATTTACAGAAAAAACACAATAAAATTTCAAATATTCTATAATAATATTATTGTTGCATTTTTGTAATGCATTATTGTTACATTTTTAGAGCAGTTACTCTAAAGTTCCAACAAAGGTCTATAATAACACTTAAAGGGATAATATTACAATTTTAGAGAAGTTACTCTAAAGTTTGAAAAGATGTTTTATTCTAAAAATGACTACAAGAAAATCAAGTGAGCAATGAAGCAAAAACGCAGCATAATTTGAACCGTAATATGAGATGTTTTACGCTTTTAGACTTTGAAGAAAACAATAAACCCTAAAATTAGAGGCGACATAGAATCTATCCCTAGCTCTCTAGATATTAGAATTCGGTGAATGGGGTGCTTCTTCTTTAACAGATGAAGATGCCCAATTGTCGGCCATGAGAGAGAGTGTGGTGTACTTAGCGGCTTCTTTCTATTTCTTGGTAGCTGCTTCCGATTTACCGAATTCTATCCTCACTTTCAGAGAGCTACAGACTCATCATGCATCCTCAACTTGGCTTTCGCCCACTTTTGGTTACCTCCTCTTCAACTCTGGCAACTTCCAATCCCTTTAAATTATACTAATCACAGATTTTCAACTCGCAGTACACCATCTGTTTCTTATTTTCATTTTAGCAAAGCTTGATAGACGCAGCTTCGGATGCATCCTCAGCGACCATCGAGCGGGTGCTGGAGGCTCTACTGCAGCACCAGGAGATTTTTGTGCAAAGGCCGGCAAGAGCTCGAAACGCATATTGGACGCACTTGACTAACAGTGGAATCAGATCTGCACAAACATAAATATCTACCGGCAATTGTGAAAGAATCGTTTAGGTTAAATACAACGGCACTTGCACTGTTGGAGGGTATCATGTCCCTTCCGGAACCCGACTGCTAGTGAATGTGTGGGCATGTCTCTATTAGACCGTGCCTTCCCCTGCATCTCAAATGATATGTCTCTATGGGTCCTCCTGAAATTTATGTTTAAATTACCGTTAAACAATACACTTATATCTGCTAATCTAATTGATGTTTAAATTACCTGAAATTTCTGGAAATAATTTCCTTATTTAGAACATTTGTATGCTCCACTTCTATAGTCGGGAAATATTAACATCAATGTAGAATGATATTAAGTGGACTAAGCGGAGATACCATTCTTTCCCTTATTTCTTTTCTTTCCATTTTTTTTTTCCCTATAATTTTTTGTTGGGTTAACTTTTATGTTTGAAAATGAATTTATATAGTTGAGTCAGGCCATCATTCGCACATGCACGTGCATTTGTCATAGCCTCCTCTCTTAATAGTTGTGGCTCAACAAAAGCGACGTCATTTCCAAATGATTGACTTCGTGCATGGACATTGAAGTTCGAATAGTTTGCTATTGGAACGCTTGTAGCCTGCGTTAATTAATCCATAGATACATAGTCAATGACAGTTGTCAGAACATTGGTAACATCAAACTGTTTTGTTTTAAAGAAGTTAAATGTTATTACTTTCTTCTATAGTCTACTCTGCCAACAAATTATCCTCGTGCCCGATCATAAGCCTCATTGTAGAGGAGGAGTCACATTATTAGGGGTTTGACTCTACCCATTAGTCGGTTTGGATCATTTTTTATTTTTACGGTCGAGTCTTTGAGTTCTCATAACACCAAAGCTACACAAGTCGATGTGGGCCATTTTTTATTTTTATCGCTGACTCATCGAGTTTCCATGACACCAAAGATACACCAAATTCTATTTGAAAGATATCTTTCCTAGTGTGCTACTAATCTACCTAGATAGTGAATGCCATTATTGACAATAGGGCATATATGCTTATGATTCCTATCCCCGTTGTTCTTTCAAAATAAATGAAGAGCTGCTCAATCATTACTATTTTAAAACTTTTGAACAATGTTTAAATTACAAATCTTTGCTAAATTTATTTTAGTTTAAAAACTTATAATATATTAATGTTCATCTCAATTTTAGGACATTGTATTGTTTGTAATATGTAGTATATCTTTCAAAATTATGAGGTTTTGTATTTACAAAAAAATTATATTGTGTGGTTTAAATTTATTATTGACTTTAGAAGTTTTCTCCCTCTCAATGTTTGATGATAATATTTATTTTTTATTAAATAGATGTTTTCTGCAATTTTTTGTTGTTGTTAATGGAATTTGCATGTTTAGCTAGGATTAACCTCTTAAATGATATCATGTGCATTGATCTTATAGTATAAGTATTCTTCTGAGTTTTTACATGCTTTCAAGAAGGGGCATCCAAAATCAATTGTTCTTGATCCACCAGATGCTATACAAAATTTATATAATTGTTAGCCAATACTTCAAGATGTTTTTAATTTAGAGATGTGTGATTGTGAAGGTATATTTCTTTCTCTTTCTATTATATTTTGTTTCTTGCCTTTTATTTATTAGCGTAGTTTGAGTCATTCATATGGAACTTCTTAGTTTTTGATTCCAACATTATTTCTTATGTGATTACTTAAGGCTACTTGTGTTTTTTTCCCTTTACAATTTTCTACTTAGTGAATTAATGTATACTCTTTTTTGGATTATGTGATAAATATGGTTGGTATTCCAAAATGATTAGTTATAACTTTGGACATCGCTTCAAATCCTAATATTATTTCCATAGAAAGGCTAAAGTTACAACTATGTAGGTTATTTGATTATAATGTGCTAGAATATTTAATGTATATTTGATTTAGCGATTGCTATAGCTTTGTGTACAAGGAGATGATTTGAGTATTCTTCATAGAAATATTTATGTATCTTTTTATGTTATTTGCAGTGGCCAAGTCATTGGTAGTGTATGGTACATCAAAGTTACATATGTTATCACAAGCATATGACTGAATTCACCTCTTAGAGACTCACACTCCTCTTTTTATTTAAGAGTTTTGTAATCATGTTATATAAAAATTGATATTATATTTTATTATTCATTTACATCTGGGTTTGCGCTCCATGTCTATTTGGAGGTAAGTTCTTACCCAAATGATTTGTTTGCATCACAAGGGATCAAAATTTCAAGGTGTATATTATAGAGGACACTATTACATTAGTGCATAGGTTCAATTGCAATATTGTGGATGAAATTAAAAAGTCACGATATTAAGTGATGCCATTTCGAAGGGTATTAATTACTATAAGTTCAATTGGGTTATTTTTTAATGTTTTTCATGTATAATGAGTGCTTCATTTTTAATGCATGTAGATTTTCATTCATTCTCATTTCTCAATAAAATTGAAACTAAGTTATCCCAACTAATGGTACGTTGATTAGGAGGGGCCATGTTGATTTAAAAACATTCTTATTGATGCTTTATTTATTTATTTATTTGGTATTCTTATGTATGGATCAGTATAAATATTAGTTGATGCCTTAAGTTTATATTTATTGGTATAAGTTTATTTAAATAATTATTCGATACTAGCATAAGGTTGATTAATAGATTTTGATAGATGAATAAAGGTAATTTTTATTTAGTGAACCTTTTTGGCTATATATAAATTAATGCAAGGATTTCATTCATGCTAATTATACAATGCTACATTACTTTAAGCTTTATTATTTGCACATACTTATTTTTCGCTTGGATTTGAGATGCCTAAGGCAATCTATAGGAATATTATTATTTGATATTTGGCCATCAACGCAAATGATTACAATTTTTTTCTTTCAGACATTTTACTTGGTTTAAATAAAAACTAAAAGCTGAAAAAGTTATTAATAGATCTATTTTTATTATAAGGGTGGTATTTTTATATGATTTAGGAACTTTGACTCTTAAATCTTGACATCACGTGTGAGCATAAAACATGAGACAAATATGATGTGATCGATATCAATTGTTTTATTAATCTATAATATGTTTTGTATGAAATGGGATGTTTCTTCATTGCCTACTAATTATTTTATTTTCTACTAGTTTTTTTTCTTGCAAATATTTTTCTTATTTAGGTGCATTTGAATAATATTTCCTTACTTTATCTATTATTTATTTTTTTAAATGACTTTTATATTTTTACAATTGATTATAAGTAATGGAAATATTCCTTGATATAGTCATATTGTCACTACATTCTATTTTATTTTTACTTGATTTGGTTGAGGGTAAGGTGTTTTAAATATCTTATAACTTTACACAGTGGATAGAAAGACTAAAAATTTAATGTTCAAATGAGATTCCTATAGAAACAAAAAATAATTAAGCAAAATAATGAAACCAAGCAATCGACACTACCTTCTTCTAACAAACTAGCTACCATATTGAAATCTTTTATGAAACCTTTGCTATGTATGGCTTAATCACATGCCTACCATATCTTCAACTATCTTGTATGAAGCTTCTGGTTATAGGCCCCATTAAATGTATATCCATGCTAGAATCCTGAACCATAACTTCTTTTACATTTTTTCCTTTTTTTTCACCTTGGTCCAATCTCCCTTATCTTATGCTACTTAAGGTTAAATTGGTACTAAACTTATAATTTGATTAAATGGCCTCGATTTATCTTTTATAGATGTAATTTATTTTGTTATGACTTGGTTATCACACTCTTAATGCACCTCTATAGAGGTATTTGGTTCAATAGTTTCCAAAGATAGGTCTAAATTCTTCCTTATAGTGGTTCAATTTGCCAACAAGTCTCACTCGGTCTGGAAGGGGCACTTAAGTTTCTCATTTTTATCATTGGATTCAAGATCATCCTAAGATAAGGTTGAATCCTCACTTTTAGAGTTATCCATCATTTTAAGTTGGGTATGAAGGGATTCCTTCCACCAAGAAAAATATTTATTTTTATGAAGACATTGATGTTTTAGGTCAAATATTATGTATTGAAATAGTTACTAGAATTAAATAGTATGATTTTATAGTCGATGGGATAGGACCATGAATAATCTCCAACTTTCAAAATATATTTTTCCCTTAGGTTTTTTTAGGTGTCGATATTCACTAGAAATTTGGCATAAGTAGTGTGGGAAAATTGATCAGTATCTGGGTGTATTTACAAAAACTCACCTAGGGATTTACCAATTACTTTAAGACTAGATTATATCAAAAAATTAAGAGTGAGATGGGGCAAGTGAACCTAGATATGTTTTACTTTAAGTTATTAAATGAGAGGGTTGAATGTAAGGGACCATGGTTTCAAGACCAAGGGATCATGATTCAAGATCTAAAAATAGTTTTAAATCTTCTCCTTGTCCTTACTATGATGAAATATAATAATTAAAAAACATTTTACGCAGGGGAAAATTTCAACTCTATCTTCTACAAGGGGTTTCTAGTTCTTCAAGATATATGCATGATTTTCTTTTAGTTTTTTCTAGTAATCCATGAATTTGAGGATATCTCCTTTGGCTAAGAAGAATTATTTTAATCTAATAACTTCTTTGGACTCTTTGTTGTCAAAGACCACAAAAGGACGATATGATGTAGGCTTGAAAGGTTTTGGATTAAATACTAGTGTTGCCTTGTAGGAGATAACTTCAATAAAGTCTATTCGATTCATGCATCTAGATTGTACTATAGCTTCCAACTCCATGATGTCAAAACTCCTGAATATTTTTAGATATGGGAACCTGACCTAGGGTTGTGTGTTTACCAAGCCATTAATCAATTATTGAGAGCCACTAGCCTCACCTAATTAATTTAGTAGTTGGTTATTCAAACCAAGGTAACCACTTATCACTACCACTAGGATTCTAGTCATGACCTTGACTGACCATTCACTTAGTAAAAGCCCTGAGTCTTTAATAGACTATTTAAGAAATGGGAGTACGAATGGTAGTAAGGACCTATGAGTAAATAATGTAGTTTTTCGACCCATAAAGGGTCAATGAATGCATTGAAGGATTTCCTCAATATGGGTGGTCACCTTCATAAGGTAGAGGCTCAAATATACTAGGTACTCAAGAGATAGAGTTTGAAGGTGAACTAAGTGATTTTGAAAATTTCTAGGGCCAGAGGAGATCATTTTTAAGATCCATTGGGATATTTTTTCAAAAGCACCAATCACTAGGTCAAAACACAAGCTAATCTACTCTATCCAATAAGTAATTCACACTTTTATGTGTTGACCATGATCTGTGCCTTAATAATGATTTTTTACATTTAGTCACTTTAATTATGTCCCTATGGTCATTTAGATATATACATCTCTATCACTAAAATCAAAGTCTCAACCCTAATTAACTCTAAATATTATTCTTTGTAATAGATACTAAAGTTGTCTCTTAACACTTGTTATATATTGTCTAGCTTTGAGTAAATTATTATCATATTATAATGACTAGGTATAAAATTTATTAGAATTATCTAGTAATATTACAATAAATTATTCATTATTATGAAAAGGATAACAAATTTAAATTCTAAAATAATTAATATTTTTTAAATATAAAATAATCATGAGTCGAAAATATAGTATGTACAACTTAATATTCTTATAGTGTACATTTTTTTAAAGAAATTAATCAAAAAATATATTAAATCACTCGCTTCACTATCTCATACATGTTCTCATTCCAACCTCTTAAAACATATTTAAAATAACTATTTGACCATTTTAATACTTATTTTATTCTATATAGCTAATTTAGTATATGTTTTTATAATATATCATAATTAATTTCATGGTTATAATGAAAGATAAATTATTTATGCTGACAATTTATATAAATTAATATGATTTATATACTATTATATGAAAATGATTCAATTCTCCATTTTATATTATTGTAATGTTAGAGAAAAATACTAAAAGATTAATACTAGCAGCTGCCCCAAAGGTGCAAGTCATGTCAAAAGATATGTATGTCTCTATTTTGGTAAGTTAGGGATTTTTAAGTAAAAATAAATTAAATCAGTATTTATATCTCACTCAAAACCCATGACCATTGACCCAAATCTCACTTCTTTATCATAAAGTGTTAAGAAGCAATCATATAATTTGTTTGGAGGTGACAATTGAAAATGAGGTTGTGTGTTTATTCATATGGTATGGTAATGCATTTTGTGGTGAGGAAGGATTCTATTTTATGGTTAACTTGATCGATTGTGAAATAGTGGTGAATGGCAAGGATATATAGAACATGCAAATGGTGAAATTTTTAAGTTAATTTGGGTGTTAATTATTAGTGGTAGTGATAATGTATTTCAATGATGGACTAAAATAAGCCTTAGAAAATACACATACAAATTTAAATGACATGTCTCATATTTAGATGCATTACTTACCTTTCACTAAAATATTTAAATTACCCAATGCACAATTCAAAAATACGAGATCTGAATGAATGTAGGGGTCAAATGCCAATGACCCCTTTAGAAACATAGAGAGTACACCATGTGTCAAATTATAAGATTATAAAATTAAATAGATCAAAATTATAATTATTTTAACTATATTAAACCTCATTATATGACACTAAAACCAATTAGAAAAAAATGTAAAATTATTTTCAGTGAGAGACACCTCTTATATACATTCAAAAATCCCTAGAAAAAACATAAGAAAAATCAACTTGTATACATTGAGAATATGTTAAAAAGAAAGGATCATTTCAATGTGATGTGGATTACATCATATGAAAATAATAATATAAGTGTTATAAGTTTCATAGACTATTTTCTGTTAGGGTTTTGATGGTATCTATTGGGAGGTGTGGGTCAGTTCTTTATTTTTAAGGCCCACTCCTTGAGTTGCTAAATAATATTTAAAGGGGTATTTTCCAATACACCAAAGCTATACCAATTTAAGTTATATTGGAAAGATAATTTACTACTGTGATACTCATCCACATATATAGTGAAATACATTATTGATAACAAGGCATATATGCTCATGAATCATATCCTCATTTTTAATTCAAAATAGATGTAGAGATGGTCAATCGCTATCATTTTCAAAATTTTGAATAATGTCTAAATGATAAATATCTGATAAATTTATTTTAATTTTAGAACCTATTATATATTAATGTTCATCTCAATTTTAAGGCATTATTTGTAATATGTCGTATACATTTCAAAATTATGAGGCTTTGCACTTATAAAAAAGTAATTTGGTATAATTTTATTATTGACCTTAGTTATTTTCTCCCTCTCAGTTCTTGATGATAATGTATATATTTCATTATTTGGATGTTTTTATGCAACTTTTTTTTTATCATGAAATTTGCATTTTTAGGTAGGATGAACTTATTGAATGATATGATGTGAACTTATCTCAAAATATGAGTCTTTTTCCAAGTTTTTATATGCTTTCGGGCAGGAGCATCAAAAAGTATTTTTTCTAGATTAACCAGATGCTATAAAAAATTTATATAATTGTCAATAAATACTTCAAGATGCTTTTGATTCAAATATGTTTTGTTATGAATGTATATTTATCTTTTTGTTTCTTTATATAAATTTTATTTTTTTCTTTCCTTTCATTTATTGTCATAGTTTTCGTCACTAATATGAAGGTTCTTAGTTTTTTTGTTCCAACTTGATTTCTTAGGAAATTGCTTAAGGCTACTTGTATTTATTTTACCTTTACCCTTTTTGACATAATAAATTAATGTATAATATTTTTTTATTTGTGTGCTAAATAAGGTTGGTATTCCAATGTAATTAGTTATAACTTTAGACCTAGATTTAACTCCTAATATTATATCCAAAGAATGGTTAAATTTACAACTAGGCATGTGGTTTGATTATAACATGCTAAAATATTTAATATGCCATTATTTATGATTTTGATGTATTTGTGTGCAAAGAGATAATTTGAGTATTTTTCATTGCAAGAATTTTGTATCTTGATATGTTCTTTGTAGTGGCCATGTCATTGATAGTATATGGTACATGAAAGTCACACACATTATGACTGGCATATGACCGACTTAGTCTCTTAGAGATTCACACTTCTATTTTTATATAAGACTTTATCAATCATCTTATGTAAACATTGATGTTATAGTTTATAGTTAATTTATATCTAGGATTACTCTCCAAGTCTAATTCGAGGTAATTTCTTAACCAAACAATTTGTTTAGATCATAGGTAGTTTTATTTATAATGTGTCCTTTTTTAAGGACACTATTAAACTAATTCATTTTTTACATTTACCTATAATGAATGCCATTGGTAAAGGTGTCAACTACTGTAGATTCAACTGATGATGCATATTTATATCCACATATTATAAGTGAATTTATTTATAGAGTTTGTGGTAAATGAATGTTTTTTTTAATTTTATTTTTCACATAATTATGATGCTTTTTAATGTGTCACATGTATTAAAAATGCCTTTTTTAATGCATTTAGTGTTTCCTACATTCTCATTCCTTAATAAACTTGCAACTATATTTTGACAAAGAATGGTAAGTTGATTAGGAGGGCCATGTGGGTTTAAAAACATTATTGTTAATGAATTATTTATTTATTTGGTATTTTTAGATTTGGCTCAGTACACATCTTAGTTGATCCCTTATGTTTATATTTCCTAGTATAATTTTATTCTAAATAATTATTTGGTATTGGCATAATGTTGATTGATACATAATGATTCATAAACAAAAGTAATGCTTATTTAGTAAACCTTTTTTGATATATTTAAATTGATGAAAATATTGTATTGATGCTAGTTGTAAAATACTACATTATTTTAAGCTTTAGAATTTGCACTTCCTTTTTTTCTTAGGTTTGAGATGCCTAAGGAAATCTATAGGAATACTACTGTCTGATATTTGGTCATCTACACAAATGATTATAATTTTTTTTTAATACATTCAACTTGGTTTAAATAAAAACTGAATGTTGACAAAGTTATTAATAGATCAATTTTTATATGATTCAAGAATTTTGAGTCTTCAATATTGACATCATTTGTGAGCATAAACAGGTGAAATTTTCTATGTTATCGATATCAATTATTTTCTTAATGTGTAATATGGTTTTTTATGAAATGGGATGTTTCTTCATTACCCACTAATTAGTTTATTTCACTAGATTTATTTTTGTTTGGAAATATTTTTCCTATTTAGGTGAATTTAAAAAATATTTCATTATTGTATCTCTTGTAACATTACACAATGGATATAAATATTAAAACATTAACACTCACATGGGATGACTAAACTAGAATAAAATAAGAATCTAAAAATTTTATTGAACCAAGACCTAAATTAACCAAGTAGCACACACTACATTGTTCTAGCAATATTGTTGCCATTAGGATATATTTTATGATACTTTTGAAAAGTAAAAATTAAACATGTGCCTATAATTTATTAAAATTTATTTAAAAAATAAAATTCACATAGGTCCCATTGAGCAGAAAGCCATACTGAAAGACTAAACTACAACTTTTCTACATTTTTTCTTTTTTTTTAACCTTGGTCTACTCTCCTTTGTCTTCCACTACTTTAGAATTAAAATATGAATTTGGGTTAAAGGGATAAGATTCATATTCTACTGATGTAACTTATCTTAGTTATGCCTTAAATATATCACACTCTAGATTCACTTATGTAGATATATCTAGTTGAGATGTTTCCAAAACTACGTATGAAATATTCCTTATAATGGTTTGATATTCCAGTAAGCCTCCGTGATTATAAAAAGGTATTTTAGGGT